>CM043021.1:65094864-65337672 GCA_023690525.1 Holotrichia oblita | reverse complement strand
TCGTTACTGTCTACTACAAAAACGGGATTATGATATAGCAAAGTGATAAAGCATGTTTCGTTATCAGAAGAATCGGTGAAATCAATCATGATTTTGCCCTCAGCTTCAGAACTTGTCCCATCACAATTAAATTTTAGTTTCAACAGATTCTATAAATTTTTCAATTTTTTGTACTTTAGTCTTGTACTTAATATTTCTTGTTGCAACCTTTACTTTTGAGTTTTGAATCGTAAAATTATTCTTTCGGTTTCATTTCTCGATAACAATAATGCTTTTATATTTTTCCTGGTTACTCAAATCTCTTGCTGTCTTGAGCTTTGGGATAACCGCTTAGTGCTTGGGGGTGAAATGAATAAAATTTCATCCTGAAATGCTGTAGACGTTCCTGTTAGAGCACTAGTTTTATTGTGTTCAACTGCAGAAGTAAATGCAATATGTTCTCGTGCCAGTAATTTGCCACGAAATGCAGAACCATATATAGATGTCTGAGAAACGTTTGCTAATGATGGATATGCTCTACCAGCCCCACTGAATGTCATAAAAATCTCTTCCGCAACAATGTGACGGTCTTACAGTAAAATTCCACATTTCTGTGATATTATTAGGAACTACAGACTTTTGAAGTCTTTCCCCCAGTCGTTATTTCATTGACTTAACGAATACACTTTTGCGTTACAACTTTAATACGTTTTTTAACCGTTGTGGTAGACGTTTTAAACAAAATATGTAAATGCGTAGCTCTCATCAGAAAGCTCGAGTTTTAAAAAAAAAAGCAAAGAAAGAAAAAAGCAAAGAGAACGCGTTTGGCCATAAAAAAATAAATTTACCGTTTAAAAATGTCTTAAAAAATCATTTTTGGAGTATGTACCTACATAGAAATTCATGTTCTTGTCCTCTTCTAAATACTTTATACCTAAACTCTCATCAGAATTCACATTGTATTTGTTCATATATCTTGAAATTGTTTGGCATTTGACATCACATTCATTAATGAGCACCTTTAAAATTCACTGAAACTGCTCTTTTTTGATATTCATATCTATCACAGGGCATTTAGACGTAAACAAAGTATTAAAAGGAATTTAGGATATACATGTATATTTGGGAATCAATCAAATAGTTTCCTATCATACCTCAAGCCAGAGTACCTCATTGTTCACTGCATAAAGTTATTAAAGTATGTGTATATTTAAGCAAAACGTAAACCATTCGTAAGAGAACGAAGGAAATTAGAATGTAATGAATAACATGTATATTGTGACTATTTAATCGAAAAAATTAACAGATTCGTACTTATAATTTCAAACCAGTAAAATTCAATTAGAAAATTTTACTTTGAGCACACTTCAATATACACATATCACTGCACCACGTGTTTGGTAACTCAAACTGAATTTTATTGGCGTAATAACTTTACGCTACCCTCAGAGGAAGAATTTGACCATCTGAACGCTATATATCCAGCAAATTTAAACTTTCGCAATGTTCCTTGCGTCTCATTTCCACACCTGACTCTTCGCTAGAAGTAAGTTCGATTAAAGTTGAAATTGTCCATTGAAAGTTGAAATTGTCCATTCACACCATTACTTATAAAAACAAATTAACCGTCTTTAATTACATACATCGCTAATGGATTTTCAAGTATCCTTCTGGCTGTATCTTATTCCCGATATAAAGAATGTATTTGTTCTTACTACGTGCACTTATAAAAAAAAACATACTTCCCTTGTTGTCATTTACGTATACCGGCCAATATGAAATATACAAGCGTCATATAAATATCGTTGTCTAATAAACCACGAAAGCTGTTATGCCATTGCATTGTAAAGTATGGCGTTGTAATGTGAAATAGCATCTATAAATTTAATAGTCTCCTGCGCATATTAAGTGTACTCCCGCAAGGTTAGCGACAGCATATTGTTTTAGCGATGCATTTAATTAAGAAACTAAATCATTTTATAATTATCTTTATGTTCGCTGTCATACACGTTGTCTCTGAAGTAAAGATAAATACATCATATATATTGGTGTTTTAATCGAGATGCTGAAAAGATGTTCCAATTACTAAGTAGACTAACTTACTATACGCTATACGAAATGTGAAGTTCAAGAAGTTATATATTTAAATTTCAACAAACAAACGGGTACAAATTGGTATTTAATTAATTTGCTTCAGGAATTGGAAGATAAATCTTTCTTAAGCCAAGGACGTGTTGTCACGTACAAAATATCCACTTGAAATCTTAAAAAAATTTTATTCTATACCCGAGAACCGAAGCAGCCATCAACAGCCGTGAAAGCCTGAAGACTACATTAACATAATTTGTGTCGATAATTTCAACGTTAACTGTTCAAATTTAGTTTGTTTTTTTTTTTAATGTGGTGGGTGCTTAGTTGCAGTGACTCCGTAAACTGTATCGCTTGTCTGACTATCACTGCAACTCTCGCGGTGTAGTTTTTGTGTGTGTATGTTGTGTTTAAATGGCTTTGTGACAGCATCATATCGCCTTTTATGATGCCGCGCTGTTAATCACTTTGCTCCCAACAGCGAATGGCAAGTCGATCCGGGATTAAACTCTCTGAAAAAAATGTCACCGTCCCTCCAGAGAATTGAACCCCGGCACCTATCGTCCTCTCACAACAATAGTCAGCCGCCTAACCACTGCGGCCATCTACCCGTAAATTAATTATTACCCGTAAATTAATAATTTAGTTAATTAACAATTAAATTGTTTTGGATCTTTTGAATCTATACAAGTTATCAATGAGCATGTAAAAATTATAGTACTCTACTAGTTGATTCCATCCCTGTTTTTAATGCAGCTATTATTATATATACAAATACTTTATGTGGTAATAATATTTCTGATCCTATCTTCTTCAATTTAATAGCTATAGTTGACAAACCCGCATGTAAATTTATTAAATTTCGTAGCATTAAAAAGTTTTCCTTACAACTCGTTCCTTAGTGATTTCAAAATATGTCTTGGTTAGACTTAATCAGAGAATCTTATATTTATGTTAAAGTACATCTAACTGAGCACCTTATGTCACTTCTTTGACAAACACGCTTCTCTAATTGAAGCAAAAATTACTAAGCCGAGAGTATCCAGGGTTACCTAGGATTTGAAAGTTTATATCCGCGTCCGAAATGTTCTTTGTGTAAATAATATTGAAGCCTCCCACGGCCTAAGTCTCTGTTATGAGGGCGCCCGGATTTTGACCGCGACATAGCAATGTAACATATGTATGTGCAATAGAAACATTAACTACCACATATCCACTATTTATTTTTGAAAAAGCCACTTACATTAGTGACGAAACGTCGAGTTTGGTAAATATTGTGTTTTTTTGTGCTTTTATTTTACTTTATTTTAGTTTTAGTCTATTTATTTATTGTATATATGTATGCTACACTATTATGATGCAGGAAAACCAAGTAATGAGTGGCTTCTGATTACGAATACTTGAACTCCATGCAATTCGAAGAAGAGATGAAATTTTCAAATATAGCTAGTGGGTATATAAGTTTCACTGTTTTAGCGCAAAATATCCACATACATATTAATAAATATAATATATATAAAATATTTGCTCTATTTTTAATTTAAACATAGTTAGTTCCACTTACGGCTTCTCATGCATTTGAAGCAAATTTACTTATTACATTGCTAATTGTATTTATACTATAGCATAGTGTATAGTATATACACTGATTATGAATAATTAAATAAAAAAATGAAGCCGTTTTTATTTTTATAGCTATATAAAATTCACATTATTATGTCCTTTAATAATTAAAAATGTAACCATAATTCTACATATATATCAATGATTTCTTTGTTTTTTAAATATTTTTGTTGATAGGCATTTGTATATATCTTTTTAGTATTTGACACATTTTAAATGTCAATTTCTTCCACTGAAGAAGTATTACAAACGAAAACACTATAATTTATGCTCTGGAATTGGTAAGTATTTAATTAATTACAGTTTCCTTTAATTTAGAAGTAGAAATATATCTGGGATTAAAAGATATGCACTCCATTTACAATTTGACAAAAATGTAAACGGTCAGTAAAATTTTTTACTGAATTTTGTATTTGTCCTGGAGTGATGCGATTGGCTTCTTGAACTATTCTCTCTTCCAATTGTTCCAGATTATGGGGACGATTTTTGTACACTTGACATTTCAAGTGACCCCCAAAAGAAAAAATCTAATGGCGAGAGATCTGGCGAACGTGCTGGCCATTCGATTGCTCCTCTACGTCCGATCCAACGTTCCGGAAAAATTTCATTCAAATAATCGCGCACATTATAGGCAAAATGGGAGAGAGCTCCATCTTGTTGAAACCAAAAATGTGCATTAGGGTGATCACCTATGTTTGCATTTGGAAAGAGTGCCGCAAGTACTGGAACAACTTCATTTCGCAATAAATTTAAGTAGACGTTGCCAGTTAAATTTCCTCTTATAAAAAATGGTCCTATGATGTTTCCAACAAGACCAGCCCAGACATTCACCTTTTGAGGACGCTGTGTATGGACTTCTTCAATCCAATGCGGATTTTCAATTGGCTAGTAGCGACAATTATGTCTGTTCACAGTGCCGTTGGGACAAACCGTTGCCTCATCTGAAAAAATGATGTGATCTAAAACATTGCATCGATCAATTCCGTCATTGTTTCGCAAAAATGTAGTCTACGATCTGAATTATCTTCAATTAACTCATGGACGGGATACATTTTATAGGCTTTCATTCTTGCTGATTTAAGAATCTTATGAGTAGATTTTTGAGAGATCTCATGAATTTCACCTAATTCCGTTGTGGACACGTGATGATTTTCTTCCACTATAAGTAATACATTCAAACTAGTTTCTTCATCTGTTGCTGTTAATGGACGTCCCCTTCTAGGTAAATCCTTCACCTGACGAAAGACTTCAAACTTTTGAATTGTTCGGCATACCGTACTTTGACTAATGTGACGATCCGGCTAAACAGTATTAAACAAAATACGAACCTCTTCAAAAGAACGTTGACGATCACCGTACCCACGAATCATTAATATCTCAATTCGTTCTGATTCAGTAAGTTTTAGTTTATAGCGATGCAAAAGTTAAAACGCTTTTAAAATTGTCAAATGTGACGGCAAAAAGAATGCAAACACTAAACAACTACTTTTTTCAAAGGTACCTTGTTTTTTCTGTATTAGGACACTTTTTTAATTTTTTAACTGTTTTCTTGTGAATAAAAATAAACATCTTAATACTTCCTGAACGTAGTTTTTTATTTTGCATTCAAAAGTGTTAAAAAAATCTGGGCGTTCCGTTTAAAAAAAAAGTATTGGACGTATTGCCGATTAAACCGGAAGTGAAAAAAATATAAACTGTATTGCATAAAATGCATTTATATTAACTATACCCCCATACCAAATTTCAGAAATCATAATTTTCAAATAACAAAGTTATTCGACCGTTCCGGGACTTTTTACTAACGCTGTATTATTAAAGGTACAAATTATTTACTATGGAAAAATTTTTCGGTTACATAATGATGTTTCTGTTAAAATTAGTTGACTGAAGGTTCCATTTAGCTAAGCTTGCTCATGTTTTGAAGAATAGTCTCTATTCTACATATCTTTAGCACCAGACATACATAAGTGCCTTCTCGTCATTCCCAAACACATTACTGTACTTTTCAAAAACCTTTTTCCTATATTGCGGTCACTATATATAACTAAATATCAGGTGGGCTTCTACACTTACTACCTACAATTTGTTAAAGGAACCAATATGCTACCGTTAACGAGGTTCTAGTATTGAATATGAAATATAGGGCGTCCTGTATAAAAAGTGTGTCGGTTGAATAATACAATAAACAATAGTTAATAGTATATTTAGATCACATCCCGGACAGTACACATATTACCACACAAGTTACACACATAAATGCTATCCTGCTGTATGAGATTACCTGCTAAAACCTCCGCATGAAAGACAAAAGTAGGGCAGATATTACTCATAAAAAAGATTATTGCATATATAATGAGCATAAGCTATGTATATACATATATACATATATATAAATAGAATCTAATTTCTATTTATAAACCTGTACAATGTAGACTGAGTCTAGCATTTATTAAATCGCACCACTATAATGTAATTATTCGTTTGGTAAATGTCAATGTCACTAATAGAAGCAATAAATTCGTAAGTATATAATTGTCGTTTAGAGTAGGTAATAATCAGCTATTGAAACGAACAGTAAATCATATTGAAGAACTAGATTTTCTAGATCTGAATAAATAACGGATACGCCAATTAATTACTACCTGAACTGAATCAAAGTTGACACATCAATTTGTTACCTTTTATACAGGTCAAATAATAAAAAAAAAGTACAACCATCTAGTAATACATATAGGTATACATTATATTACATTAAATGTATGAATAAACTATTAGCATGTACAGAATGTATATCATTCTATCGATATAGTATTTGCGGGGATCCAAGTCACGTATTACGAAGAAAAGATATAAAGGAAAAAATTTGAACGTTAGGAAGATATATTACTAGCCAAACCAGAAAAATTCTCCCAACGCTTCAAGTGAATACACCTATAAAAAATGAATTATACTTACTTGAGGTGCGGTGCTAGCGCCTGGATGTTTCAGGAGCTGAATTCTAATTGATAATTAATAAAATATACGGCGTTCTACATTGCATATCCTTCTTAGGAAAGGACGTGAAGCAGATGCTCGTATCAAAGATGGAGATGCTATTGTTCACATCATGTGGAATAAATTCCGAGCACGTATGGGCATATGTGGGGTAATATTTATTCACATACGTTGGTTGTAGACACACGAGCGTAAGAATATACACACTACTCATATATATATGAGTAGTTAATACACTTTATTACTGATTTACACCTGCTATATATTAAAATGGTTAAGACAACATGTGATGCTATAAGCATAGCATTATACAACCTTCTAGATTTATGATGCCATCGTTTAATATCTAATTAAATTATCTAATAAACCATTATAATGCTCGAACAAATTTTGTAAATAGCTGTTCATTTTGGAGGTGAACTTTATGTTTATACTCATCTCATAAACTTCATAATTTAACATATTAAGGGATGTTATCAGAGATTTATAGCCCACAAGATCAATTTAATAATGCTTAGCTCAATATTTCAGCAATTCTAAAATATGTTCTGTTGATATTCTCCGTAATTATATCAAAATTGTTAACACGTTTAAAGTAGAATTAAAAGTAGCATAAAGTTAACAATGCAGGCTGTAGTAGCTGTACAGATAACAGTTAACAAAAGTATCAAAGACAGAATCTTCCATGGTTTATGCGCAATCGACAATTTTGTAACGAACTTGGAATAACATCATTGAGAAGGCACATCATCAGCCTAGCAACGAAGACCCAGGAGAGAATAGCAAAATCCGGAAATACCCTCGCAAGCAGGCTCGCAGATCTCGACCTCGACAGGCCCCTGCCTAGTATCACCGTTCGTCGTGCTCTCGCGATTCACGCAAAGGAACTTGCGACGCCTGGGACAGAGAAGATCAGTAACCCCAAACATCCAGCCTAGTAGGGACTATCTATGAAGACAGAAGAGGTCGTTCGGCCTTAGTAGGGGAATGAAGACCAATATATCAAAGTACCTAAGTTGTATAACATAGGATACATACATATTAGCAACCAATTGCTTTTATTTAATAGGCGCTACCAATATATATAATGAGTTAGATAGTATTCAATCTAAAATTTTACAAATTTGGTGTATAGTGTGTCCAACGCTAAAGAAAATGAACTCACAATGCATTCATTCATTTGAATACCTTAACGACTTAACGGCACTCCTATATACCTTATCACAACATAGAAGCTATTCTAAGTGATAATAATAAGCCTATCCAGGAAAGTTCCATTGATATAACTAAAAACGCTATTCTAGCGCTGGTATCTGCTATAATTGGCAAGCTTAAGAACCCTTCCTATCGTAATCGGTGATTATTTCTATGGTATACTGTTGAACTGCCTATACTATTGTCATCAATTTTTCAGTATAAATTTATTTGACTAAAATTGTTTTATGTTTATTATATATTATGCTCCAATTAGTTAAAATGAAAAAAGTATAATCTTCACTAAAAGCAACCACAGCTCTCTCCATATAAGATAATATTCGAAACAATTGTAATAATACATTCGATATATATTTATAAATTTGCAAAATTTACTTATTTCTCTCTATTTCTGCCGTGTGAAATTATTTAACCTAAGCTCGTGCAAATGTACCCTACGTTATACCAATCCATTGCCAAATAATCCGTGAAACAATTAAAGTTTATCGAACTATATCATTGAGACATAAACTGTATGACCTGAATCCGGTAATGAGAATTTTTTATTTAAATACATACTTTACTGCCGCTGCTGCTGACAATTTTATTAACACTGAAAAAAAAGCTATCGTACCGCAAAACTTTTCGTTGTAAATTAATGTGATAAGTGTTTATGAGATTAAGATTTCCATCTTTGGTTAAATAGACTTATTAGTATCTTAATAGATGTTGTATTTACACCTATGTACATACATTTATTATATAAAATAGCGCTTTAAAAGTGGTTTAGAAAGTCATTTACGCGAGTAATAAAACGCGAGTAATTAAATAAACGCCTCTCCGTCCTCCCTTGTTTTGCCCCTTGCCATATCTGAAATATGTATGAGTATAAATCCCTGCACCTGCAGCTTTCCCCAAACTGCAGAAACAAGTTAGAGGTTTAGAAACTTTATTATAAAGTTGGGATAAAGACCCAAGATATATGGAACAATAGTTCACTGTAAGTGGTGTAATAAATATGACACCTTAACACATTAAGCGCAGTTTGAGCTTCATATAATTCCTCTTACGGAGATATTTTATCTACAAATTCTATCATGTTTTTACAATGGCAGTGGACTCGTTATATTGCTTTAAACAAAAAAAAAAGGTTGGTAATTGATGATGACATAGAGAAGCAAAATTTATTCGAATTAAATTTAGAAAGTAGAAACAATGCGCCCTCAATTTCGATATAACTTTTAATAGAACTGCATCAGTCCCGATTTTAATAAGCAACTTGACGAGTTATTTTGCCTATTGTTAGTTTATCGCCGACAGTGTGCACAATGTGAAATGAACCTTTCATTTCATTTTCATCACAATTAGAATATCTGTCACGCTGACTTATATATTGCAAACCCAGCGTTACCACCACGATAGGACTACTACTAATTCTGTATGCTCATATATGCTCATTTACAATGAAAATTCTAACGAAACAATTCGGGCCATATAAATAGCAAAACGTCTTTTTGTAATCTAAGTGACCACTTACTGCTAAAAATTCATTAAATCTCCTTAAAAACATCTTCCACCACGCATTGTTAGTAAAAACCTTCTCTATAGTACATATAACAGCTTCATAAGATGACCATCTACACTATTATACCTTTGCCAGCAAATGAAGAGAGAATCACCCACACAAGCGCACATTTAGACTTAAATTGGTAAATATGTAAATTTTAATTTGAATTTTAAATTTTCAAGTTCTATATAAATTTTCTGATAATTCTGAAAAATATTTGCTTTTTAATAGCATTAAATTTATGTTTTTTCAAAATGTTAAATAATTAGTACACCTTCAAGGATCGCATTACATAACAGCATATTGTGAAAACCATCAGTAACTTATACGTTTCGAAAGCCAAAACGTACATCACCCGTTGCAAGAAACAGGAAATTAAAATACACTCTAATGAGATGATTGATTAATTATATCACATTAGTATTTCATTGGAAACTTATCGGTGACTTTTAATTATAATATAACTGAGCAAATGTCTTCGGCAAGGTCGTTTAGTAACGTAATAATAACCCAATATATGACTAATTCATTCGTGTAACCAGTGAAAAGTCTACACGTAAGCACAAATGAACCAGATACACCCAACCGCTTCTGTTTTCCTTTGTACGTTCGTCCTTGTTATTGTGCTGCTTACTAGGCTAATGCTACACAGATTTTTATTGAACACATATGCCAGTCACATTATAGATCGGGCGTATACCTATACCCGGATACTGTAGGCGACATCTGCGCGAGTAAATTACGTTCTAAGACGTTGTTTGTTTGGTAATAAGTGCAATACTCCTACAAGAACTAAATTGGCCGTTCAGCACCAATACTTCTGTATTAGGTTTACAATTTATGCTGTTTTATATGGAGTGAAAACTGAAAATGCTATTACATTATAAAAAATTGCCGATTGTTTTCAACTAATAACAGATTTTTCTGCTAAAGACTAACTGCAAACGGCGGGAATTAGACTAATCACAACATTTATGTAACATATTTTTATTTTAATTTTTAAACTTAATTGTGGCATCTGTTATGAGTGAATACTTCTAAATATCATTATGAACCACAAAAGTTTAGCAGAAACTAAATAAATGCTGCAGGTGATGAACACTTAATACTAGGAGGAAATTAAACTTCAAGCTGTATACCATAAGAGGACAATTCCCTTCAATCTCCTGAAAGCTGAAAATAGAACATAATCAACATCGTAGGCATTTTACACAAACTCCAGTTAGTCTGCATTTAATTCAAATAGAGACTATACCTACAAAATTTTTGATTGGCATCATTCCAAGTATTGGTATAATGAGCAACAAAAGTTCTTTTCAATCATAATAGACTGAGATTCTTCAAATCCGAGAATTGGACTAAGATGACTTGCAGATTATACAATATATACAATTTATTGATTTACCTTACAACATGGATTACTTACATCAAGATGTCTATTTGTAAAACCTTCGATGCAATAAAAAAATCTATGATACTATACAGAAAACAGAGTTAGTTATTTATCCTATGCTTTTATGGTATAGGGCGTATATGCTCTAATAAATAGATCTAGAAATTATAATCTGGTGCTAGAATAATAAAGTCAACTATGGAGTATAAATATTTAGATCTTTTTTAACCGGTAGTTTTCAATTTTTGATGTGATTTTTAGAATATAACTCCGAAACTATATGAGAATGTTTAAATTTAATTTTTTGTACAATAACTGGAACGGGTAAAATCATAACATATACATATAAAGAAGAACTTTGTGAGGAACTTTACAGTTACAAAGCCGAAAACAGGGCCAACCACTGTTTTGGAGATACTGCTAGATATGTCTTTCTTGCATCTCTCATTAGAGGTAGAAGCATTAAAAGCAAAACCCAGATTATCGGTAAAACAAGCGTTAGTGACAACCTGTAAAGCGCACTCTTCAATTCTAGAACTTACCTTCCGTCATCTCTTACTGAATATGGTGATGGATAGGATAAACATAAACCTATTACAGAGGAATAATACCGGCAGAAGAATATTCATAGTTGTAGACAGCAAACCAAATCTCCCTCTGCTAAGATTCCACAAGGCACATCCCTGTGTATGCCAGGATACTGCAAAAACTGGCTAGGAAAAGGGTTGTCAACCTGGGTTGGCTACCTAGGTATCCCAGTAAATCAGAACGACAATGCAATAGCACAAAGTGCTCCAAATATACTTTTCACGGAGCCAGACGTAGTTGGTGAGATACTCAAAGAATTATCGGGTAGGAAATCTTTGTGAGGATTGGTGGAGGCTCGTCAGATTGGAAACTGCAAAGGCCTACTACCCACTGCCTGTACCATCAGCGATTACCCAGTTTACTTCTAAGTTAAGTTGGCTATTTTGTATCTCTTCCAATCACTTTTTATTTACGTTAATCAAATTGTAAGCTTTCAATTTAAAATCTGCAACACCGTTTTTTCATTTTTTTTAATTCAACAACTTATTTAAACAAAATATAATTTTGCTTTAAGATTTGTTTAACATTTCCGTGCAATATACAATTACAATTAAATTTAATTTATAATGAAATACCCCAAGGAATATGTAAACCGGTACAGTTTTATGTATATTATATAATATGCCATACTAAAGCACATGGCGAACATGTTTTGTTTATCTCAGTTGCAATTAAACTTTAAAATATCACAGTGCATGTGAGTGTCCTGACATTTTGGTTACGGTTAAGTAAGCTGACCTGTAACGAATACGTAGTTTAAATTGGGCGACCACCATAACAAAACACGATTTAAAGGTAGGTCGTACGTCAGTTATTTCCATTTAAGTACGTATAAATGGGAACCGTTAGGTATAAAAGTTTTGTCGCTGTCCATTTCGGCGTCAAACATGGATCCAACGTTCCCATTTGCTAACATAGGTATATCACAGGAAAAAAAGTTCACTCAACCGCAACGAATATTCTGATAAAGCGGAAATTATTTTTTGTCATTTATTCAACACCTCTACTCAGGTAGATTAATATTTTTGATAAGATGGAAAATTTACTCCGAACTATACGAAGGTTGTTAAAATTGGACAATGTTTCACTGTATGAAAACTTTTTATTTTAGAACCGTAAATGGTTCATTTTTTCTTTACTAATAAAACTTAGAAATAAGTCAAAAAAGTTTGTGTATCAACATTCTGTGAGAAAATATTGATAATTATAATTTTCATTTAAAAGCACAGGAACAGGAGTCGTATACAAAAGAAGAAATAATAGTGGGATTTATTTTACATTTACTTTAATCAAACTACCAAGAACTAACTAACTTATGCTTTAGTTTCGGTACAAACCACATATTCTTCGCTGTTAGTTAATTCTCGTTGGCCACGTTCTGAATTATCCTGAACTGCACTAGTTGAAAACTATATCGTTTAACGACTGTTGAATATACTTATCTTATGCATTTACAATGTAGCAGCTGCTATGGCAAGATGGCCATTAGCACGGAAATAAACGCTGAGGACGATAGTAAATTAAATTTAATGGCAACTATCTACATGAATGGGATATTCTATATGAATGGAACTAACTTTACGGTACAATTGTGATTAAGCATTGGCAGAAGTTGCAATTCACTTGCAATTATGGAATTTGTTTTGTCATCAACGCTGTTTTAACTAAAGTATAAGGTGAGTTTATTTTGGATTTCTAAAAACAAGAAACATGACAAACGATAATTATTTAAAACAGGTTTATGTATGTCTCCAACGATTAGAAAATAGGAGAATATAGAATAAACTCACATCAACTAAAGTTCTACAATGTTACTAGGATTTGTTTGTCTTACTTTAGACTGTAACATATAACGTCTAGTAAACAAGAACGCACAAAAGACAAAGGAATATTAAAAATGTAGTTATTGCTGTAATAATTCTTTTACATCTAAAGACCCAATTCTTTCCATATTCTGCAGCTGAGTTATGTAGACTAGTTCATATTAATCTTATTTTTAAACCTAGATTTAGAATTTTGTGAACATTACAGTTTTAGAATAATTTTGATATCCGTAACTATCAAAATATTTCTTATATCTAGATCTAGATATTCTAGAATTGTAACTATAAAATATATCCAACAGCTTTGACTTTCGACGCAATCACACAAATTTGCACAAATTATAAAAATAGTATTTTTTTAGATTAAACAGTCATAGCTGTCAAAATAAAAATATGTAAAAGATATTTTCTGCAATTCTCCATGTGTTAACTACTTTTTACGTAGCAACTACTACACCAAGAAAAATATTTGACTAGAGGAGTAGGCAACATAATCTCGTCATTTACACATCAGCATAACGGCTTCTTAATTTCAATAAAATTACTTCAAAAGAACGTCATTATTGGGCCTTACTATGTCACATCGACAGAAGAATCGCCTCGACAACGTTGTCGACCGGGAGTTTGTCGAGGCGATGTCAAGATCGCTACGACGCGCAATCCATAGGAAAATTGTGACAGAGGTTCGTGAAGTATTCGAGGTCGACTTCTCATTAGAGTTCGATCTAAAAACATCGTCCGTTTTGGAGATATGTGGGGCTGTCAAGTTTAGATTGTAATAATTAATAATAATATAATAGTAACTTTATTACGTGTGGTGGGTGCTTAGTTGCAGTGACTCCGTAAGCTGTATTACTTGTTTGGCAACTCTCGTGGTGTAGTTTCTGTGTGTGTAAATTGTGTTCAAATGGCTTTGTGACAGCATCACATCGCCTTTTATAATGCCGCACTGTTAATCACTTTGCTCCCAACAGCGAATGGCAAGTTGATCCGGGATTCAACTCTCTGAAAAAATTTCACCGTCCCTCCAGAGTCCTATCGTCCTCCCACAACGATAGTCAGCCGCCTAACCACTGCGGCCATCGACCCATTGAAAATATAAAAAGCGCGAAATTCCGTAATGCTGCGGTAATACTTTTCAAATGGCTGTTGCTCCTTCGTTTTGTATTTCTTAATATTACTAATTCGTCTTCTGTATATGGCTGAACTTTCATTGTTTCTTTTTGGAATGTATCAACGCGGTCCCCTAGACTCACTGACCACAGTAGGTTTCCTCGTATTTTCCCGCATTTAACGTTCTGGTTTATCGTGCTGGTTTGTAGTATCTACACTTACCGATATTAGTGGTATTTGTAGTGACGATGGCAGGTTTATTGTTATCACATATGCCAATACAACTAACTTTCAAAATACAACAATTAATCAATTGAATTCCACTTATTTTCCATCATCGACAGTGAAGCGATTGCTTTTCAGTTCTCGACAGATTCAAGCTGAGCTCGACAGTAAGAACTTGGAGTGGCAAGCGCTATCGATGAAGCATAGTACCAATTTTAGGCGACCCTTGTTGCTTGTAACATCAAAGGACTGGCGCGGTTTGGGAGAGTTATCACGGCGATTCTCCTGTGGAGACCACATGGTCCGGTACATTGTTTGTGTACATAATAGTCTTCTCAACCGTAGTAGGTATACTATTTTTTTTACCAGTAGTCTAATTGGATCTTGGAACCTTGATAGTTTTGAATAAATTTACTAGTATATGTAAGATTGCACTTACAATAAAACTTTCTATTGACAAATAAGTTTTGACATAACTGCTGAAAGTAAAAGCTAAGCATTTATTAGATTATTTTTCGTTGTGTGTATAATGTCCAAAGAAGAAGATTTTAGATGTTGTACACCACCTGAAATGTGCGAGATTACAGAGCAGGCAGTTGAGTACTTGCTTCCGTATAAATCAAAACGCCTATATATGACAACATATTCAGAATTTTTACGGTTGATATTCTACAGCGATTGTATAATTATGGCATGCGTTTTATTTTTTGTCATTATTTACCTGTTATTAATTCAGAAGTAAAGAATTTTCATTTCTCGGCGTTCTATTATTTGTCAAAATGCTATAAAGTTTCACTACTGGTACAACAAAAAAAACCTTTATTTTATCCTCTATAACTGCTTTTTCAAAACGTTTCGCTAAATAAAATGGCATATTAAGTATGGGTTGTTAATAAAAAGATTTAAAGAATTGTATCAATGTCTATCCGAAAATTTTACAGAAACAAGAGGAAGCTATATTTCATAATTATTTTATTTTTGACATTTCATTCTCTTAACTGTGGTTATATTATTAAGCAAATAAAACCGGATAATGGCCGTAAAGTATTAGAAATGCGCGTTTAAAATATATTACGATGTCATAAACATAAAAGAATACAAGCACATAAAACAAAATTATTTTTGTCGGTAATATATCAAAGATTATATATCTATAAAATGCGTAAATAAGTAAAATTATTTCTGCTAATGTAAAGAATTTGTTACAGCTACAGAAACAAAAAAAAACAGACGCACGGGAAAAGAGGTCATTAAAAAATTTGATGATCTCTTCGCTCTGCTCCCAAATTCCATAATTTATGATGAGGTGTATCAACCAAAAAGAGTGGAAATATAGGAAAGTGAGATAAGTTTTTGAATATTTAAATGAATGCACTTTGTAACATTTTTCAACGTTTGTTTTATTACTTATTGATTTTGGTATATAAAGTCCATTATGTATATGATCATAAACGCATTCACTTTTGGCTTCTACGTTTGTCTCGTATCAGAATACCAGATGAATGCCATTTCTGCAGAACCATATTATGTATAGAACTTTACTGCTAATAAGGAAAACGGATTGGATCCACAACACGACACTAAATATAATTTTATAATATTGGCAAAATGTAATCTAAACAGAGATTTTTATGCTTCTAAACCGCGTAATAAGAATAATAATTTTAGGATCCTGTAAAATAGGTAACAAATTACCTAGAAATGTAATCTAATTAACAGTTCACCTGGTGTATACCATATCCTTATATAACGTTATATATACATATTTAACATTTCGTAAATACTCTGCACTGCAATAAAGACTATAATTTAATTCTATTATCGCATGGGTTTTTTACAAATCAGTTTTAAGATCAAATAAAATTACGTAGCGGGCTTTTTAGTAATTAGTGAAATGAATATTGCAGCCAACATCCGCCATAAATTTGGCTCCTTACTAATTGCTGCATGAATTTAAAACATCAAAACGCCCAGTAATCGCTAAGGCCAACAAGTGGTCGTTAATCGTAGCACACCGCATGTAATACTTAATAGGAATTTATGCCTTACTTTATAATACAAATCCGTCTAAAATTGGAAAACGTATTTGGCAAAAATAATTCAAGTTTAAAACTTGCAGAAATTAATAGATATCGAGTGTTTGAGATAAAATATCAAAATTTCATTCTATAGAGTAACATCAAGTTTTATACTTCGTAAACTTACTAGGCTGACAAAGGTAACTTTATCTCGCTGGGAATGATTCTAATTTAGTATTCTAAGCTTTACGAAATTTATTCAGTTACTTTCTCAGTTTTAAAACATCTGACTAAATTAACCCGCTTCTCTAGAATAATAATGAAGTAATAACATCAAAGGCAAATATACTATATACGCTGGACTATTTTTCGCAAAACATAAAATTTTATAGACGCTTTGTGAAAGTAAGTGAGGCGCACAGTAGCGAAGATAAGACATGATGAATACAATGAGAGAGCTAGAATAAATCAGCTTTGGCTCCAAAAGTAATGGCGTATAAAGTAAGAGGGATCTCAGCCGAGTGGATACCATAAACGCATAAGATCATATTTTGCTAGAATTTGCTACCTTTCGTATACAAAACAACGAGACAATATTTTTCATTTTATATAGTCAACAAATTTAGTACAATCTGATGGACTATTAAGCAATGTGAATGGTGTAGTTACATATTTTATATGTTATGTATCGTTCCTCTGGGAAATTCTTCGCTAAAATACTACGGTATGAAGTATTATAAAACGTATAATTCTAGTTATTCACGTTTAATGAGTTTTATATTATTATAAAAATCTATATAGACATTGCAATTGAAAGAAGTAATAATTATATAAACGAAAGCAACCAACTATGTTAGTCGAGTATGATCATAATTGAAATCATCTAAGTTGGCCTTTAGGTATTTCATCTTGTAGTGTTTTGATATTTAATTGCTCTCTATACATTTAATTTATTATGATATCTCGTTTTGGGCAGTCTGCTTCTCATATATTTTATATCTATTGCATTAAACCAATGTTTTTTGCTTGGTATACCTATAAGATAATTTTCTGCTGCTCATCATTGTTAATCTTATTTTTGTAGTTTTTGGTATTTCTCTTTTGCCATACGATGTTGCTCTTTGGATGTTGTGTGCTTGTCCTTTTTCTGTCATTCCTTTATTTATTTCATTGTCAATCTTGGAGCTCTTTGAGATATAGGAACAATCATTATAAAAATAATATCGCTCCTGTATTGATTTAATTACACTGGAACCTCGCTTATCTCCGCGCTCACTTATATCCACCCTCATTCATATCCGCACTGCAGCGCTCATTTATATCAGCTCGGCATCCACCACCCGATAGTGCACGTATTCACATGAGCCAGTCAGCGCGTAGCACGGCCTTTCCTCTCCGCTAACGGGATAAGAGTAGGGACCCCTCTTGAGCGGATGTAAGTGAATGTTTACGTTTCCCGACTGCGGATATAGACGAGGTTCCAGTGTAGTTTGTGATCAACAAATCTTGATACGTTGTGTAATCATACTTTTTGATTTTCTAATGCTTTTATATTATATTCTGTTTATTATTATTTACTACAGGCTTTTTATCGAAACTCCCAATATTTCCTTACCATCAACATACATTAGTTTTATTGTTTCTGTTTGTTGGTAGTAAGCTTATTGTTAGTAAACAGCCTGTTATGAGTCCTTTTTCCTTTGTAGCGTCTTTAGATTCCTGTATTCGTTCTTACTAATATCATGAAAAAAATGAGTTGATAAAATTTTAGAAAACAGCATTAGATGCAGCAAAAAGCAGCTGGTACAACAAAGCTATCAAATTTAAATAATAAGAAAACTGTATTGCAGAATAATATTATTAATAATAATATAGTTAATAATATTATTGGCCAAGTAATCCAGGCTATACAATCTGGCTTTAAAGAATGCAGACTTGATATTTACTGTAGTATTTAGAACAGAGTATATACTGACGTACACTCGGTACGACTTAGTCTTCGAACGATTTTAATAAGGGAACTCACTAAAATCGTTCGAAGATTAAGTCGTACCGAGTGTACATTTATGTACAAAGAAAGTTTAACTATTATAATTTCAATTAAACTGGTAAACGGTTTGAGATAAAATTCAACGCCTACAATTCTGCAAAGAACATTTTGGACGTTCTTCGATCTTTATCGCAGACCTCAATATAGGTAGGTACCTAAAATGGTTTAATTTATTACAATACTACCTGAAAATTTCCTTTGATGAAATAGTTTGACGGAAGTTTCTCCCTTTTACATATATTATGAAAGCTAGTCATTCAATGTTCAAGCAAATTCTCCAAATCATATATACACACACTCCCTGTAGATTCTGAGTTTATAGATAGTAGGCCATATATGAGGCAATGAAGGCGATGCACGTAACACAAAGTTACCCGAAGTACATAATGTGCTACTATACTATTCTAGTTATAACCATACATTGGAATCAGGGATCCGTGACAAAATCGCACTCAAGTGTAAATCGAAACAAAAGATTTTTAACAAAAAAAAGTGAAACCACTTACTATTACACTACTGAGAATTAGCAAGTATGTCAAATCCGAATACAGTTAATCATAGCATAATTATAAACTAATGTTGGACATTCTGCCCATTTATTTACTGAATGTCCAGTTGGTTGAAGTTTCCTCGTAATTTCAAATCACTCCTTTCCAGTACTTTTTTTCTCGCTGTAGTCACAGAGTTGTGTGGCGGATCATTTATTAACAAAGTAACATAGTTATATAAACGCGCAACGAGGAGATTATTTATAGCACAGATCGACGCCATTACTGGCTGGGGATCCAACTGGAAATGAAAATTAAACGAAACAAATTACGTGACTATCCGATTTACGAAGAGGCACGGGGTATCCCCAGACAACATTTACGTAGGGGATTTCAGGCAGTTCTGGAGTCAGTTGGTTTTGTTCCTGGGTGTCATCGTAGACCAAAGACTCATTTTTCAACAACATATAAAGAAAACGACCGAAAAATTCCCAGCAGCACGATCCGCACTATTCCCAGTTCTTTGTGTCAGGAACACATGATCGCTTAGATTAAGAGTGTTGTTATACTATATACTTTATTCGTTTGCCCGATTATTACTTATGGGGTGCTCTCTTGACCAAGACTGGCGAAAACGAACTTGATGCAGTTGGAGGTCCTTCAGCATAAGTTCCATTCCTTAAGGACCGCTTATCAACCTTAACCCAATAAGACTCTCGACAAATCAAAATTGAATTGTTCCAGTGATACAATTACACATTGTACAGGTAATTGAAGAAGTCATTTAATAGCATACACAATTGGTTGGCATTAACCTAGTGTGTATTTTATAAAAAAGAACAGCCTGATCAATTCAATATTCACCATCATTTCTCAAATTAGGTACTTAAGAAATTAGAAACTTGAAATCGAGCAGTAATAAGAAGGAAACATAAATCATTTGTAGGTTCACTTTATAGATAATTTTAGCAGTTTTCTTCATCACTCCTTTGAACACGTCTTGGACTTTTCAAGTGTTTTTTGTACGTTTATGTATGGCTGTTCGACAAAAGTATATAATTCACTAGTTAAACAAATTAAATTAGAACTGATTTTCCAGTATCCTTAAGAAAAAACTAATAAGATACCATCTTTTTTTTGAAAAGAAAACCTATTTTTAAAGTGAGCTATTTATCTATTACAGTTGAAGGTTGTAGCAACTTTTTGTTCTTTTGCAGCTTCATCAGGTTTTTCTAGACAAATTATCTACTTTCCTTTGAATAAGCTTGTATATTTACGGGGCAACAAATCAATTCATAATATAGATAAGACACTCCTCGATTCATATGACATATTTTGTGCGTGTGTGATTGATTATGCTGAAAGCTCTATTTTCAGCGCACATCGCTTTAATTAAATTTTTATTTTACCATCCAATATTTATAAAATCTCAATATTCGTGCGAATCAATCACATCCACTTTTCTTTTCCACGTGACAGCAACTAACTTCAATTATAAGAATAAATATTGGAAGGTAATAGAATATTCTATCATTTTCGAACGTCGCTGATAATAACAACGATCAAAATAGATTACCTAAAAACTATATAAAAACTTGATGGTAGTAATGTGATTAATTATATCTTGTTATATAACTAACACAATATGCAGATGAAACATGCCTAGTGTTACCTAAATTCTACTCTGGCACCGAGGGCGTCAGTGACCTACCTGAAGGAAACGATCTCGGCGCAATCCAAAGCAAACTGATCCACCAGTCCTCGACAATAGAATGGAATGAGATTCGGCAATCATGCAGGGTGCTAGCCAGCTCGTCGGCGAGGGAGTGGGTAAAAAAAATGTCCAAAGACCCAATTAATCCGGTGGTAGAATTCGTCGCCACCTGCTTGGTAATTATCTACCCTGTCAAGCCTCCTAGACAAGCAGGAATCCACGGTTGAGAAAACTATCGAGGGGCAGAGCAGTCCGCGTAATCAAGAAGGGGGAGGGGAAAATAAAAGTGAGACCAACGTCTAAAGGTATATTGACAATCAACAAAAAAAATATATATATATCCGCGGCGGGTATAAAGCCCCACAAAACTGTTAATATCAGTATCTTAAATGACCACTAAAAGTGGTACAAACTACAAACCAACTAAAAGTAGGTAATATTGTTACCCGACACATTCATATACAAGTACCAGTGAGTATGAGACCCAACAATAATTCGTTAATATCAATATTTACATTGGTAATAATATTCAGTATCACCATCAGACACAATTATATACAACTATCAATGCTTTCGAAGCACACGAGAACGCTATGGCCAATGCAATCCGTTCACACATAATATACAATAAAATGAAATATCTCTATCTAAAGTTAAATAACAGCATTAACCGAATTATTGAAGTTATTAGCAAATATATAAAAGTTATAAGAAATATGGTATAGCAAGTGAATGTAGCTTGTTAAATGTTGACATTTGAATCGCCCTGTATGGCGTTATTAAACCGGGCACTCAACAGAAAGAGTTAACGGATATAACAAGTGGTATTAAATCGACGAACTAGGAGGAGAAGCCTCCTACAAAGCTAAATCGCCCTGTATGGCGTTATTACTACCGTGTGTTAATGCAAGGCAAAATAACACGACATGAATATACATATGTTAACGGAAATAAAATTTTATAGAACTTAGCTGCGAAGATCCTGGAATCTTGATCCGGGGATAATACCATCCGGTTCGTGACAAGCGCTAGCTATTCATCCACCTGGATTTTTGTTCGCTGCACCAGTAAACCTTCAATTCAGTCCCATTCGATAGATAATCAGTAGTTACAAAAGAAAATCGTAGAATAGATATACCCAATACTAGAATGCTAACATACTATGTAGAACACCAGAATACCAAAATACCAGAATACCAGAACCAGAAACAGAAACAGGAACCCCTAAAATAAAACACACTGCGAGATTAGCAACGTAAAAGAGAAAATAAAACCTTCTTACCGTTCAATTCGAAACGAGGTTTTACCAACTAATAATTCTCATTATACAATGGCGGATCCAGACCACGCCTCGCAAATCCCATATTAAAGAGCTTCAATGCCGTTAAGTTCCCAACAGAATCACCACAAAAATTCGGACATTGATTTAACTAGGTAATTTCCGCAACAAATCCACACATATATGTGAAAATTCCAATATTCCAAAAATCGGAAATTAATACCTGTGAGAGCACGTGTCTGATCTCTTTCAAAGCGCCACAAAGAGGGACGACAATCCAATCGATATTATCGATCGTAACGATACGCGCCAGGAGCGTCATCAGTTGCAAGAAAGCGGCAACAGACTCGCCCAATATCGTAGCCAGTAAACAGAACCCAAACTGAACGACTATTCTGCTATATACGATCTAATAACCTAATATATACAAACATGATAACATAACCTGTCAACCATCAAAATTAATATTTCGGAAATTATTAAATCTAGAACGACACCAGGTAAGAGGAGTAACTGTGAGTAATCTGATAAAAATTATAGATAAATTCTAGCTAACTAATTATCAACCACGGAGAGCTGACACAACCCCTAGAAAATTACCCTGACAGAAAAGAAATATAATAGGTCTATGTACACAAACTGAACTGGAATTTATAACTGCAAGAAGCATATAAATAAGGTGGTACTTAAAAGATACAAGGTAATGAATGAGAATAAGAACTACAATCTCTTTTACAGAACTAAACGACTGTGAAAGAAAAGTAACCGTAACAATCCCCCCTTTTCCTCCGAAAGAAATTTTTGCAGGAAATTTCTTTAACATGATAAGCTACAAATACCAATCTCCCATAAGAGAGAACCTAACAAACAACTACCCTTAGCCCCAGTCACAACAAAATTCACACACGCACAGAGACAACACCACAGCCTAACACCCACGCGGCTCTTCGGCAAATCGGCCGGAATACCTGAGGAGAAAAATCAAAACTAAAAAGCGCAATCTGACTAGAGCCACACCCCGCACCGCATGAGAAACAGCCAAGTTCCCAAGCTCTCGCAACAGTACCCCGAAGAAATCCTTGAGAAGGCGTAGCAAAGATGCATGTAGCATGGAAAAAAGCTCAGACTGGAAGGGGATCATTACTTCCAGCGGCGGAAAGAAGAAGAAGCTGTACTGTTGACAAGAACTGAGTTCCCGCTGACCCACACACGAAGCAACGAGCGACAATAGTCAGCGTAAAAGATACACTGTCCGTGAAGCGGAACAATGATCGAGAAAAAACGGGACAACTGAAAACGGGTTTATTACTACGAGTTATAGGATGCAAAATGGATTAAGGATTTGGACATAAACGAGAAAGGTAAATAAATGTTGTCTCCACATTCACACGTTACACACCCATACACCAACTGCATCGAGCTAAGGTTCGCTGAGACAACAAAAAGATCCATCGAAGGCTAAACAAAAACGATCCTAAGATCCAAGAGTTTAAAGTCAGCTACCAACCTCGCAGAGACTAAAACGCAGAAGGCGAACACAAACAGAAAGAGATACACGATCTCCAAAAATCTGGCCAAACAAAAAACTGAACGATAAATACCCAACCCAAAAGTTTAATGTCTCGGATGGCCCATCCGGACAGACGCAGTAGAAACTGTACAAAAAAAAATGAAGTCAAAATCATTGCCGAACCAAAAAAAACAAACAACATGACGTCCACCTACCCTACCGTCGGCATCGGCTCCGCCACAGGGCAACGAACTGACAGCTAGGCAAGACTGCCAAACGTAGCACTCCCTTGACGTCTAGTCAAATCCGGGTAAAATTCAAATCCGACACAATAAGCTCGAATTCCGAACCTGGAAAAAAAATGTTCCGTCCAAGTGGTATCAAGAATGTCCCAACACTAGGAATACCAAACCCAATCCTAATTTATTCGCTACAACAGCAACCCAGTCAGACAGTTCCACATAACCTAAAAGAAGGTGGATCACGAAAGAATCCAAAACATAACGAACCGGAACCCAACTGTGAAGCTTACGATGACCAGAAAGAGCGAAAACGAGTGATTTTAGGACGCCTCTTACGCCTCGGTCACAACACCGGCAGGAGTATTCGATTGGCCCACCTGCAAACCATATGTAACAGCTTCGCTAGTCGTCAGGCTGACATTTCAAATGTGACACATGCCAAGTTCCTTGAAGAACTTTCTCGTCCATTGTCTTCAGCTCATAAGAGTTCCTACCCACTTTTCTGTGAATCATGAAAGGTCCCACAAATCTGTCTGCCAGTTTCGCAGTATAGTACCTCGCCGCATCCGAAAGCACGAAATTTTTCCGCCATACAACTTGGTTAGGCAAAAACTCCACATCACGCCTACGCAAATCATAACGTGCCTTTGACCTATCATAGGCCTGTTGGAGACGCAAACGAACATCTTTATATACTCTAACCAGTGCTTCAGAGCGGTGTTCAAGAGAATCTTTCATGTCCGATGGCACAGCTATTGGCTGGCCTTCCTTAATGGTACCATTATGATCAGTACCCGTTAAGATCATTTCACGACCGAAATTCACAAAATACGGTGTTAAACCTGTGACTTCATGTGTGGCCGACCGAACGGCACAACCCACCTTAGGCAACAATTGGTCCCATTTACGATGGTTCGAAGACACATAAGACGTCAACATAGTTTTCAAAACCCTGTTGATCCGTTCTACCGGATTCGCTTGAGGGTGATAGAAGGAAGTGAATAACGGCTTCACCGAATATGTCCTTAACAGGTTAGCCATCTCCTTTGCTCGAAATTGCACACCGTTATCCGTAATAATAGCCTTCGGAACCCCATACTGTAAAAATACTTCATTCTCCAAATGTTTTACCAAAGATGTTGCCGTGGCTTTACGAAGAGGGAAAAACAAAGCATACTTACTGAAGCAATCCGACACCACGAAAATGTACTGATAACCATGCGTAGACCTAGGCAAAGGTCCAACGATATCCGCACAGATAATTTCCCAAGGACGCGAAACCAGCGAATGACCTCCCATATTACCTGCGGGTGCTTGCTGTAGAGGCTTAGTCCTCATACAAACCTCACATTTTCGAATATACTGGTAGACGTCCGATTTCATACCAGGCCAATAATATTTCTGACTAATACGATTCACCGTTTTATATGCTCCCAAATGTCCGCTAGTCGGTTCATCATGACATCGACGGATTATTTCTCTACGGCCAGTCTTAGGAACGATACGCTTCCATTCCGACTGCTCGTCAACGAGATCAGGATACGGGCTACGCACGAGTTTATGCGGCTCACCGTTGATAAGTCGAAACGAAGGATATTTGTCAGGCGAGATTCTAATACCTGCCCTGAGACGATCGTACCATCTATCTTGGCTGTCCGAAACTTTAATGCAATCCAACACGGGCACAGCACGCGATAACGCATCAGGCACTATATGGTCCTTGCCCTTGCGATGGACAATAGTGAAGTCAAACTGTTGAATCCTCACAGCCCATCGAGCCAATCGACCAGAGGGATTTTGTAACCTACTCAACCACAGTAATGAATAGTGATCAGTAATCACGGTGAAATGAGTACCTTCAACATATGGCCTGAATTTCTCTATCGCCCACAACACAGCCAGACATTCTTTCTCGGTAGTGGAGAAATTACGCTCCTGTTTGGTGAGAGAACGACTAATGTACGCTATGACTCTTTCACCATCATCAAAATTTTGGGTCAGAACGGCGCCCAATCCGTAGTTCGAACTATCACACTGAATCACAAATTCGCGATCGAAATCGGGACACGAAAGAACAGGTGCAGATACCAAATTTTCCCTTATCTTATTCCACGCTCCCTCGCAATCGGCATCCCAATTGAAAGATTTACCCTTCTTGAGAAGTGACGTCAGAGGAGACACGATAGTGGAGAAGTCCCTAATAAAACGTCGATACCAACTAGCCAATCCCACAACGCGTCGAACCTCAGATACGTTCTTAGGAGTCGGAATATTCAAGATGGCCTGAACCTTCTCAGGATCAACATGCAAACCAGCCTCATTGACAACATAACCCAAATATTTCAATTCATTTCTACAGAATTTACATTTCTCCTGATTAAGAGTAAGTCCCGCCATATGAATGCGTTTAATGACTTCCTCCAGAATTTCCAGATGTTTATCGAAAGTAGGAGTGACAATGATAATGTCATCCAGGTACGCGAAGACATAAGGATCTAAATCAGCACCAAGAACTCGATCAATCAAACGCTGCCAAACCGCTGGGCTTCCAGACAGACCCATCGGCAAACGCTTGAATTGAAACAACCCTCGGTTGGGAATAGTGAATGCAGTATAGGGTCGAGAATTTTCAGCAATAGGGATTTGAAAGTAAGCAGACTTAATGTCCAAGGAGGACAGATACCGGGCATCACGTAGTTTGTCCAGAGTATGAGATATATAAGGAAGAGGGTACGCATCCTTCCGAGTTACCTTATTGAGCTGACGATAATCCACCACAAACCTATAACTATTATCCTTCTTCGGTACCAAAAGTATCGGAGAAGACCATGGACTATTAGAACGTTCCACAATACCCTGTTCCAACAACCTATCTAATTCGACATTAACAAGTTTTTGCATAGCTGGCGAAAGCGGGTAATACCGTTGCTTTATGGGCTCGCTATCCGCAATGATAACATGCTCCACTAAGCTAGTACAGCCAATAACATTGGGATCTCTTCCCGCGAATAAACGCTGAACCAATTGTTCCACACGATCACGCTGACTCTCTACCAAGTTAGCATCCAGAGCAGCAATCTGCGCGACCGGAGCACAGGATGAAAAGGACCACTCACCCTTACGAAGATCAGGGACAATTCCCATAATCCTCCAGAAATCCGCACCTAAAATCAAGGTGGACGGAACGCCGGGCACTATCAGGACGTCAATAATTTTTACACGGTCCTGTAATCTGAAGGGAACCGATACAGTACCAAGACTCGCACAGGATCGACCATCAGCTACTGTACAAGTACCTGCATATTTCTGAAGTCGCAAACCCAAAGATTGAAGTAATTTCCAACCTTCACCACCAGCAATAGTTCTAGAAGCTCCAGAATCTAATAAACCCTGAATCGGAACATCCAAGACATAAACCGTGAGATAAGGTCTTTCATCATCGTTGGCATGACTCAAAATAAAATCAATGATCACCTTATTCGGATCAGCAACCGGAGAGACGAATTTGGAATGCGCAAGCCGGCTATCTAACGCATTCTGCGCAAGTTTAAAGAACAGCGCTGACAATTCCTAACCGTAACACCAGGACGACCACATCTAAAACAATGCATACGACGGGGCTGCTGACAATTCACAGCTAAATGACCTTCACCGTCACAATTCCAACACTTTATCGGAGAAGGCGGATCAGACACCACCGAAACCGATGAGGACGCCGATATACAGGCAAGATCAGGTTCCATAGCTTGATTTCGTCGAGGAGGGGGAACATAAGCCTCAATGAAGGATTTACGAATTTCAATTTTCCTGCCCAAGGCAGTAAGATCATCCAAGGTTTTAATATCCGCCAGAGCCAGTTGACTCTGATAGGAAGGGGCTAAATTTCTTAAAATAATTCGTAGCCGATTTGATTCGGGTATATCAAGGCTCAATCGGGAGAAAAGATTGGTCATAATAGAAATATATAAGCTCATGGATTCATTGGGACCCTGAGTTCGTCGTCGAATTTCGTCGAACAAACGCTCGTCGTAGTCGGGAGGCTGAAACTCCTCACGAAGTGCTACTACCAGTTCATCCCAACCCGAAAGAGTCCTTCGAAGAGCTCGATACCAGATCAAGGCCTTACCACTAAACAAATCTGTAGCCGAAGCAAAAACATCTTCCTTGGTTACATTACGAGCACTCATCAATTCCTCCACACGCTCGAGGAAAGCATTTAAAGAGAGTTCCTTATTGTCCCCAGAATACTTCAATTTCCAGTTCATAACTGGTATTGATTTCCTTGCAGAGGTAGAAGGCATTGAAGAAGCCCCCACCCTTGGTGATGACTCTACGTCACTATCATCGTCAGAAGATGGAACAGGCGACGACTGACCTAGCGCGGCTTGGGATAAGTCGACCACGGAGCGATCCATAGTAGAAACACGGGACAGATTTTTAGATTTGCTTTTTAAGGATGCAGCCAAAGTGGCAAGGGATACCAGCAAGTCGGAACGCGCCTTACGCTCATCTTCCGAAGTCGGTGAACTACGATTAAGTCGACCTGAGGCATGAGCCAACTTTGAAGAAATCTTCTTATACTCCGAGGATTTCACATCACCAGAAAAGTCCCTACACAGGTCTTTCAGTTCCTTCACTAAGGCCGTAAGTGCATCAACATCTTCCTTAAATTTATAGGGATATTTGGGCCAGACGAAACTTTCGGATTTCTCCACCTTGCGAAGATAGCTGAGAGTCTTTCGCATAGAATCCACAGTTTCCAAAGTCGTTACACCCCTAATTTTCAATTCGTAAATCAATTCCTCCTGACTCAAGCGATTAATTAACATCTTGAAATCCATTTTGAAGAAAAAAAAAAATAGATCGAAATACCCCAAAACTAAAATATAAATTCAAAATGGGAGAGGCCAAAACAAGTATAACCCCACCACAAAGGTGACCAAAAGAAAATATGGCAGAAGCCCAAGGGGATTCTGACAAGTCCCGAGAGAAAAATGGCAACCCAAAAAAAATTGAGGGGAGGGGATGACAGCGCGAGAAGACAGATTGGTAATGGCCCACGTTGGGCGCCAAAACTTTGTTACCTAAATTCTACTCTGGCACCGAGGGCGTCAGTGACCTACCTGAAGGAAACGATCTCGGCGCAATCCAAAGCAAACTGATCCACCAGTCCTCGACAATAGAATGGAATGAGATTCGGCAATCATGCAGGGTGCTAGCCAGCTCGTCGGCGAGGGAGTGGGTAAAAAAAATGTCCAAAGACCCAATTAATCCGGTGGTAGAATTCGGCGCCACCTGCTTGGTAATTATCTACCCTGTCAAGCCTCCTAGACAAGCAGGAATCCACGGTTGAGAAAACTATCGAGGGGCAGAGCAGTCCGCGTAATCAAGAAGGGGAGGGGAAAATAAAAGTGAGACCAACGTCTAAAGGTATATTGACAATCAACAAAAAAAATATATATATATCCGCGGCGGGTATAAAGCCCCACAAAACTGTTAATATCAGTATCTTAAATGACCACTAAAAGTGGTACAAACTACAAACCAACTAAAAGTAGGTAATATTGTTACCCGACACATTCATATACAAGTACCAGTGAGTATGAGACCCAACAATAATTCGTTAATATCAATATTTACATTGGTAATAATATTCAGTATCACCATCAGACACAATTATATACAACTATCAATGCTTTCGAAGCACACGAGAACGCTATGGCCAATGCGATCCGTTCACACATAATATACAATAAAATGAAATATCTCTATCTAAAGTTAAATAACAGCATTAACCGAATTATTGAAGTTATTAGCAAATATATAAAAGTTATAAGAAATATGGTATAGCAAGTGAATGTAGCTTGTTAAATGTTGACATTTGAATCGCCCTGTATGGCGTTATTAAACCGGGCACTCAACAGAAAGAGTTAACGGATATAACAAGTGGTATTAAATCGACGAACTAGGAGGAGAAGCCTCCTACAAAGCTAAATCGCCCTGTATGGCGTTATTACTACCGTGTGTTAATGCAAGGCAAAATAACACGACATGAATATACATATGTTAACGGAAATAAAATTTTATAGAACTTAGCTGCGAAGATCCTGGAATCTTGATCCGGGGGATAATACCATCCGGTTCGTGACAAGCGCTAGCTATTCATCCACCTGGATTTTTGTTCGCTGCACCAGTAAACCTTCAATTCAGTCCCATTCGATAGATAATCAGTAGTTACAAAAGAAAATCGTAGAATAGATATACCCAATACTAGAATGCTAACATACTATGTAGAACACCAGAATACCAAAATACCAGAATACCAGAACCAGAAACAGAAACAGGAACCCCTAAAATAAAACACACTGCGAGATTAGCAACGTAAAAGAGAAAATAAAACCTTCTTACCGTTCAATTCGAAACGAGGTTTTACCAACTAATAATTCTCATTATACAATGGCGGATCCAGACCACGCCTCGCAAATCCCATATTAAAGAGCTTCAATGCCGTTAAGTTCCCAACAGAATCACCACAAAAATTCGGACATTGATTTAACTAGGTAATTTCCGCAACAAATCCACACATATATGTGAAAATTCCAATATTCCAAAAATCGGAAATTAATACCTGTGAGAGCACGTGTCTGATCTCTTTCAAAGCGCCACAAAGAGGGACGACAATCCAATCGATATTATCGATCGTAACGATACGCGCCAGGAGCGTCATCAGTTGCAAGAAAGCGGCAACAGACTCGCCCAATATCGTAGCCAGTAAACAGAACCCAAACTGAACGACTATTCTGCTATATACGATCTAATAACCTAATATATACAAACATGATAACATAACCTGTCAACCATCAAAATTAATATTTCGGAAATTATTAAATCTAGAACGACACCAGGTAAGAGGAGTAACTGTGAGTAATCTGATAAAAATTATAGATAAATTCTAGCTAACTAATTATCAACCACGGAGAGCTGACACAACCCCTAGAAAATTACCCTGACAGAAAAGAAATATAATAGGTCTATGTACACAAACTGAACTGGAATTTATAACTGCAAGAAGCATATAAATAAGGTGGTACTTAAAAGATACAAGGTAATGAATGAGAATAAGAACTACAATCTCTTTTACAGAACTAAACGACTGTGAAAGAAAAGTAACCGTAACACTAGATTAAACGACACATTTAGCATTAACGCATATACGGAAATTAAAGTGTTGGCAAAAGTTTAATTTATTCGCGTGAGGAAACTGGCTATAATTGTCATCCGGAAATGCTACCACTGTTAATGAAACATGTACATATGTGGTAGCACAGCATATACATATAACACATACGGTTTTATAACACATGTACAAATTCACGGAAAGTTTGACTAAGCTCCGCAACTAAAGCGGAAATTTCGGAATTAGTAACAGAGTCTGTAGAGTTTCCAACAACTTTTAGCACCCAGATTATTGGGAGAATACAGAATTTACGAACAAATATGTGCATGTCTCCGTTCGTCTACAATTCTGTGACACTGCAAACCACAACATTGCAACTACACACAGCTAATTCAATAAGATAGAGAAGTACTTTAGTTGGCAACTATGTATGTGCTTTATCTTGCGAAAACACCTTTAAAGAATGTTATTCTGTAGTAATGGTATTTTGGTTCAAATAGCTAAGTGTAATTAAATCTAAAAATAAAAGTACTTACGCCCTTTTCTCAATATGTCGTTTAGTAACTAAAACAGTTCCTAGTTTATCCACCTTGCAAAATAGCGCTTTGCTTCGATATCTACATAAGGATGACTTTATATTTAAGCATAAATACACATTCATTACAGTAGTGTAGTACGACACCTGCTGCCAAATATCGACCAGTTCCTTATCCGTTCATGAAGCACATTCAGCACCTCTTTTATAAAAATTGAGTTGCCAAAGGCTCATTAGAAAGTGGCTACCATTATAGGTTTAGAAGATGAGCAGTCGTCTGTTCGAAATGAAGGAGTTATCTTCTATGGATAAGAACGAATGATATTAACAAATTGGGAGATATTTAACAGCACTACACTACTTAAGATGGAGTGGTGTATGTCAAAAAGAAATAAGAACACTAGATAAGTGATAATACTTTCATCCTAAGTTTTCTTGACATATCGACATATATCAACATGCACTTCTTAAAATAATCTTTTCTAATTTTCAGAAGTTCTTCACTGGATCTCTTGGTGCAGAAGTAGAACACTAAACACTTTAACCCACTGAACACCAAACAAGTTTCAACTAAAACACCGACGTGTTTCAACAGCAATGCTGTGCTTGTTTGGTGTTCAGTGAGTTAAAGTGTTTAGTGTTCTAATTTTCAGCATCATTTCAGTATTTTGTACCTGTAATAAGCGATTGCGGAATAAGTTGAAAAACGTTACCTCGAAAACAGTTATTATCTTCATTTCATAAAAAATCCTAGATCCTAGATATTCAAATTATGTTGAACAATCCAACAAGTATGTTCAAAACTATTACTACGCCTGCCACACCTATAGCTTGGTGGCCAAAGGTGCGGCAGGCGGGGGCGGCCAGAACGCTGGGTGGCGTACAAAGACTAGCTTGTCTGTGTGCCACAGGGGCAATGAGATCGACCCCCACAGCCGCAATGGAAGTGATTCTAAACCTGCCACCGCTACAAATCTTTATACAAGGAAGCGCTAGATCTGCAGCTTACAGACTCATGCACAGTCAGGCACCGATAAGTAAATCGCACGGTGCAGAACATCAAAAATTACTAGATGAACTCAAGGCGGGGCCCCTAACGGGGACGCCAAGCGACGCCATGGTTCAGAAATTTAACCTAGATAGAAAATATCAGGTTATAATACCAGATAAGAAGGACTGGGAATATGGCCCCCCAGTAAGAGCGGACTCAAGCTGGTATACCGACGGCTCTAAAACGGACCACGGCGTAGGAGCTGGCATTTATAGAAAGAAGCCGTGCAAGGCCCTTTCATTGAGCTTCAGCAAGGACTCGACAATTTTCCAGGCTGAGGTTGCGGCGATTCACCATTATGTCAGAGAAGTAGACAGTTGGGCCGAACCAGGAAAAAGCGTCGCTATTTACTCTGACAGCCAAGCAGCACTTAAAGCTATTAGTTCCGCAAGTGCTTACTCAAAGCTGGTTTGGGACTACGTATGAGCCCTAAATGAGGCGGGCACCCTAAGGAAAATCACTTTGGCCTGGGTCCCCAGTCACATGGGAGTGAAGGGAAACGAGGCGGCCGATGAGCTGGCCAGACGAGGCTCGTCAAGGCCTTTCATAGGAGCGGCCCCTTCCTTCGGCACCAAATCACAAATTAAGAGGTCCATCTACGAATGGTCACAAAACAAGTCCAAGGAATGGTGGGTAAGATCGCCAGGACAAAGACAGGCTAAGGAGTTCCTAAGGGAACAGAGGCCTAAGTTTACTGAAGACCTACTGAGTAAAGACAGGAAGACTGTCAAAATGATAGTAAGTCTGATGACCGGTCACTGCAGACTGAATAGGCATATGTTTAACATAGGCCTGGCAGAAAATGCTCTCTGCAGATTCTGTCAAGAGGAGGAAGAAACCCCAGTTCATGTTTTGTGCCACTGTGACGGCCTAGCGAGGACAAGGTTTCTAGCAATGGGGGTAGAGAACCCCACAGCCAACGGCTACACAAAAGAGCCGCTCTCAAAAATGATAAGTCTGATTAAGAAGGCGAAACTAGAGAGCGTTCTCTAAGGTAAAGGGGATCACAATAGACCTATAAAGGTCGTGGTGAAACAGGCCCGCATACCACCCCACTCTTAACCTAACCATTACTGTAGAAGTCCTATTATTTATGACAAATCTGAGCCTTTGACATATTATATAGGTGCTGGAGAACATTAACCAGAAACAAAGCCAAGTCAATATGTCCACGAAATCTAAAAATATTTAATGTTATGTAATACTAAACTCAAAAGCATATAATATCGTCGAATGTTTGAGTAACCGTACAACAATATAATTAGAACCATGGCACGTTTGTATCTGTACAAGTAAATACGTTATCATTTGATGTATAATAGTAGGAACACAACTGTATCAGATAAACAAACAGAGCTTACACAGGGGTTACAGGAGTTGTGTATAGAGTGTTAAATTTTCTGTAATAAATTATGTTTCTCTCGAAATAATGGAATTACCTTTAGAAATCCGAAGTCAACATATGTTTAATTTTTACAACATTAAAAGAACACCAATTATCTCGTATTTAATTTATTTTTACATTCAAATAGTGACTACAAGGATATATTATGTACAATAGCAAAATAACATTTATACTAAAGTGCGGTAATATAAATTTAAGCATTTTTTCAACGATAATCCTATAAAAGTAATTTATATTTAAGTATGCACCATAAACTAATATTCTCGACCTTTCGAAATAATATTTCTGTATCGAATTAATATTCACGAATTTTAAAACGTGTGTGAGGCATGGGTGTGGTTCCTTAATAACATTATAATGTGTCCGAGAACACATTTCAACAATTGCGTAATCACCATACTATCGGTTTTAATAAATTTTGTTTTCAAATATAAGTTGCGTATCGTACAGTTGTATATAAGAGTAACCGACTCGACTATTGCAACTACATAAAGTCATATTATTGAAAAATCTATCTACAGAATATAGAAAGATACTTTTCATTATTGTTGATATCTTTGTTATGTTATTAACCGCCAACTGTATGTCACTTACGTTTTGTTATTTACGTGGCATATTTGATTTGTAAATGTATACTTAATGATGTCTCAATATATATTTATATGATATATCTTCTGCCTGATACAACAGCAGATGAGTCACGCATGAAATTATTAATAATGTTATACTAACGGCTAAATATTTCAATAAATTAAAAAAAATTAAGAAAGCCGCAGATGGAGCTCATTACAGCTGTCTAAGAGCAGAAATTATATCACATGCAAATAGAAATATATCTGGGATTCAAAGATAAGGTTATAATTGTAAGTCTTATTATAGTATAAGCAACAACTATACCTAATATACCTAACTGCCACTGCCTTATAGATTTACAGAGAGAAGTTTGGTAAACCTTCGGGCCTAGAACTTAAAATGGTGCATTAGCTATACCAGCAAGTACTAGTAGCTATTGCAACCTTCGCTGGATTTGTGATATAAAGTTCTGTCTGATATAAAGTATCTGTCAAGAAAAACAAAAAACAGAGCAAGATTGAGAGCCTCTCTGCCTTTGCCTTCCACGCCACGGATCTACATATTCGTAAACGTCCTCCGCTACTATTATTGGTTCAACTTAGACCACAACAAAACAAAGTGGGCGATTGTCAACTACTTCACTTAGCTTTTAAATCTAGATAGGTGGAAAACTGAAGCACGAAACCATATGCTAAGAAGCTTCGCCTACATTTCTGAGACTGAAATAACTACTAAAATGTTCCGGTAGTATTGATCTACCTGCACATGAATGAATCAACATATTTCCTCTGAAATTCAAATTCTACTTTGAGGGCCCAGAACTTTGAACAACTGGTTAAAATTTTAATATTACATTAGCTAAATATCAAGCCACACAAGAATTAAATGCAACGATATATCTAATTTTATTCTAAATTTGCTATCGACCCACTATTCTGAGATCCAAAATCAGAGCCTGAACTTTATTATAGCAATGCAAGTACCTTTGCAAAATTTCAAATTGACTAACCAGCTGGCTGTGTTATCTAGGTTTTATAAACTCTTTATAAACTCTACTTGGAAATTATAATAACGTAGTACCTACTTCCTACTACCGAACAGTAGACATGGAAAGTCAAACATACTTTTGGGTCCATCCAGAATAAGTCAAGAATTGTCGACCATTGACTGTATGTACTTTATTGCACGAAAACAACTTGAGCCAGAAGACCACGATTGTTTGCACGTAGCAGAACTTCTTCTCAGAGACATAATTTTAATGCGTGTTTCTGTATTTTGTAATTCAAGAAAAATTGTAATTACGCAAAATGTAGCTTTTCTGTATTAATATCACACACACACACATATTATTACAAAGTGGAGTTTTCATTAAGGGTTGAACAGAGTTCTTTATTATACCGTTGTATAATGTATAGCTCTGAGGAGTCAACATTTTTTTTATTTTCAGTAAACATCCAGTGATTACATATCCGATCGGATTGGTGGAATCACACGAGTTTATAATCAACGCTATGCAATTATTATTGGATGATATTACCGCTCCATATGTAGTTTGATCTGTGAAAAAATACCACGTAATACATACAGGCTTTTTTATAGTTGCGCTTGCAAATAATGGATGTTGATCGTATTTGATAGCTTTTATTGATCCTATATCTAGACTTTTGTAAACAATATACTGTATTAAAAGAAGAAAATGTTTATGTCTGTATACTTGAAATGATATGTCCTTAATAATGGAAGAGTGTTAGTTCAAATTGCTATTACTATTTCTCTTAATCAAAATATAATTAAACTGATAGATGACATTCGTTCTATTTGGCAGTTTCGTTTTCGAAACATAAAATCCTAGCATAGATTTTCTAAGCTATTGAAACGAGCCATGCTTGTTACGCTCAGGTTTTTGTATAATATGAAAAGAACTTCTAAATTAAATAAATTATAATGTTTATACTTAGAATCATCAGGTATTATTATACATTTTGTCAGCACATTCAACAAAACAAACAAGTTCCGGAAATGTAGCAAAAGATACCACATTATCCTTTTATTGGAATACTGGAATTCTTACTAAAATATCTTTGGCGCTCGTTTTAACACAAACTTATCCAATTTTCTCTAACCTACCCTCGCAGAACCGTAGGCCGCACTTTATTTTTCCGACTGTTTCTCAACGTTCTTCTCCATCGCCTTCTTTTAACGACTTTATATTTTTTGCCACCATTCAACACTTTCCTGTCGGATCATCCGATAGCTCTTCCAGGACAAAACTTAGATTGTTTTCAGAATTTTGACGAAGTGATTCGCCTGATATACAAAAGGCTAAATATATAGCAGGTTACACAGGCATTTCGAAATACAGATGAAGCTTATTCAATCCAGTTGTATAAGTTGAGTTGAAAAGTTTCGTCACTGTACTAGTATTTATCTTGAAACGGTGCTACTAATAAGTTAAACTTTTTAGATATCTATTAAGACTGTTTTATTCGTCTTATCTCGATTACTTGCTCTATAGACAATTATTGATAGTAATTATCTCCACCGATTAGTTTAATACTGTATTGTTAAATTTAACGAGTAAAATGTGTAGTTAGTATTTACCTCGTCTATATTTTCAAATCAATTTCTTCCATATTAATATTTATTTAGCTGTATAATACGTAACGGTTGCATTCACGGCTAATTAAACCAATTCACGCTATGTTGCTAATTTGAAATTTAAAATTGTTTATCACGATGTTTATTCACGTGCAGAATGCCCTCAATCGTAGTAACTTATTGTTATTTAATTTGCAATCTTGAATATAATAATTTACCAAACGATAATAGATGTAAAGTTGAATAATTCTCAAATTATTCATCATTGTATTGCAAATATATCAGCTAATTAAAGATACATTTAAGATCGAACACAGGTAATATGTATGTATGTCATTTATTGTAATTTTTAATTAATTTAATCCCGATAATATAAAGATAAAAATAATTAAAAATATAGTTTTAGAAGTTAATATTTCCATGTCGAATTCTATTTTTTGTTCATTTCTTTGGACAGCAAACAACAGACTTGGACCAGTTTGTATGCATTAACAAAATATTTATATCAAATCTTATTGCTAGCGTAAATTAAAGATTTTTCAGGGTAAGTAAAGTAGAATTAGTAAGTATATTACTACCGCACCTGCAACACAACATATGCAACAAGTACATGTACATGATATGCAACATTGCTGTAATATATTATTGGATGGTATAGCGGACAGGTTTAAAATTAGCTCTCCTTTATAGTAGATTATTACGCAAACAGCAATCCGATTTTCTAATGCAACATTCAAAGTTTCGGTTGTTCATTTGCTGCGGTTTCGAAACTATGAATTTTTAAAGCTACTAAAAATATGCTTTCAGTGGTTGCGACTCCCACAAGGCCTCTGTAGAAAGTCTGCGACTCCGATGACAATCTGTGTATATTTAAAAATTCATAACTGCGAAACCACTGCAAATGAACTAACACAATTTTGAATTCTGTATTAAGAACTCGCATTGCTTTTATTATAATATAGATTTCACTCAACTGTCACTACAATAAAAGTCAATTTTGCATGTATAAACTTTATTATCTCTTTTTAGTAATTTTTGTTAAAAATTAATGTATTAAAAAATATAGCACATTGAAATGAATTAGTAACCTGAGAATTTATCGATCCAGTGCGTCTTGCTAACTTACTTGAACCATTTCTAAAAACAATTTGGCAATATGCTTGCTACAGTAACTACAGTAAGTGGTTAAAATTCTAATTTCAGGTTAGTTAAATGGTTGGTCCATGTATACACATAGTTTACACATAATTTTGTACATGACATTCGATTTGAGTAGGGTGAGTGTATCATCATTTACATCTTTCAGCACAGTGAACATACCATTAACAGTATTTGCATTAGATCTAGCAAACTTGATATTACACCATTTTAGGATTTTGATAAATAATTTAGTTTAACTTTCTCTATTTGAAATTCACAATATCATATTAATTCCTGTGGATTTATGAGGTACCCAAAAGGTATCGTTAAATTCTCCGGTTTAACGTCTACTTCGGCACATCGAAAATTACTCTAAGGCAACACGGAAAACAATTCTTTACAAAAATATGTAACAGCTTTTTCAGAAATCTTTCAATGAGAATATGTAATATGTTATGTAAATGCTGGTTTTAAATGCTTTCATATGATCTGTATGACTGATGGTATGATTAAAGTAACCAATCCAATTTTATTTGATTTGTGCTACTTTTGGCTTGGAGAGTGAGAGTGGATAAAATTGAAATCTGTTAAAGGGAACATTGCAAAGTATATTGACGACAAACTAATTTGCGTAACACAGCAAGCTGCAATAAAGTACAATAATCGAGGTGTGTATGTATGCATGCGGACATTACCCCAATCCATCATTAATAATCCAACGATTTTCATAATCGACTTACATACATACATCTGCAAGTAGAAATTAATGTACCATAACATAATTAAAATGAATTTGTAAATGCTTACCCTACAATTTTCAGTGATACCTAATCTTGAAGATACCCCATCTACTTCGATTTTTTCTATAATAGAGACTATGAGTATTCTAGAAATGTTCTATGAATTTATTGATTTTTTGAAATCTGTGGAAATGTTTCAAAATATTTTGTGCCCGGATTCCGAAGAGGATATAAAACTTGACACAATACAAGAAGCCAAAACTTAGGTACCGTTTTTAATGCTGCTGCAAGTAGCACCCACCACAAATAAAAAAATAACTATTGTATATCCTACATGTATTAGTACATCATCATAGTTTACAAATATTTGTATAATTTTACAAGTTATGTTATTTGGTTATATTATTAGCTCAGATGGTAAATTAGTAGAGCTGCGGGAATTAATAATTTAATACATGAATACTAGTACTGGTAGTTAGATATTTTAAGAGTTTATACATATGAATAAGTAGTTTGGAAGAAAAATAATCAAAATTTAAAAAAAACGAAAGAAGAATTTATGGACAGAAAAAATAGTTGTCAATAAATTAAAAAGTTGACATATAAACCGATTGAATGTATTCTTACCTTAAAAAGTTATTGTAATAAAACAGAGAAAAAGGAAGTTACTTTTGAAGAACGAAATATAAAGAAGACTACATCAAGTAATAGTTGAGAGAAGACGATCTGGTCATAGTTAATTGAACCGGCTTGATATATCAAGATAGAATTTGAACAGACTTGGAGTTGTGGATTTCTTCCCGTTGACATAGAGAATAATCCGTCTTATTACGAGGTACAACAAACTATATTGTATAACACTGTGTAAATATTTTAAGTAATAGCACTAGTAAGAAGATCCGATAAGAGTTGATTTTATTCGGTCCGAACTGTTATTCTTGTCAATGTCAAAAATTCGACATTTCATTCAAAATTCAATTTATTGACGGGACTGAGTACAAATAAATATAACTTGTAAAATTTAACAGATTAACAGATTATTAATATATTTGGTTTTGTTGGTAATATTTACAATTTAGTCATGACTGCAGAAATTTTGTTCAAACTTTTAAATGATAATACACTAAATTGATATTTAAAATACACGTTTTTTTATTATTATTATTGTTATTGTTTTTTTAAATAAGATTTGACGTTAAATTAATATTCTAATCATTCAGATACTGGTAAGTTTGATTTTAGGAACCGACGGGAGATTAGACTCATGCTCGTATTTTCATAATACCAATTGGATTATATTTTTATTTATCTGGTAAATAAGAAACTTGTTTAATTGTAGTACCTATACAAAGAAATGATCAATACGTAAATTAATAGATATTACTCGTTATAATACATATATTAATTTTACAAAATGGATATGCTCAGAGAAACATAATGGTTTTGGGTCGGTATTAAAGCTTACATTTTTCGCAAGTTTATTAAAAAATGTTCGAAATGTTACATTGGGTGGGTAAACAATGGAGGCATACTTTGGAAACTAAAGCTGTGTTTTTGCAGCCGTTTAAACGGTTTTTTATCAGGAGAAACAATAAAACCGCACGCTTTTATTGTAATTATTTATTTTCGTTGGAAATGTGCAAAAACAAAGCTATGTAAACATTTTTTACAGAAACCCCGCGCTTTATTTTCTATGTCTATTTTCATTGTTTTTCGTAGAAACTGGGAGGTTTTTAAATTATTTGCAAACAATGTGTATTATTTCAGTATTGAAAGGCTTGTAACGTTATAATACATAGCTTACTGATGTACGGCTATTGCGATTGATAAATTTTCTCTCAAAATTGCAGCTTCTAACTAGAACTCTCAGAGATTTCTTTCGAAAACTCACCTTAAAAAGACAATACTGTAAAAATAAGATATTTTTTGAAATTAAGGGACTTAATTTTTAGTCGAAATAAATCAGCTGACACAATATGAGTTGATTTTCTTAATATTTACTGGGATTAGTGATAGTACGAGATTGTTTAGAGATCTAAAAGAATTAGTTTTTTTGTTTGTCTAACTTATGAAATATCCAAGTTCTATAAAACATACCATAACATTTTTGTTTATTCCTACAGTGAGATTCATTTAAATAAACAAAACGTTTGTATAAATTATGTTTTTGACTTCATCTTTCAAATATTGGCTCAACTATTTGGACACCGCGTTTAACATTATGAACAGTTTTTTGATTAAGTTTGGCCCGCATTTTGTTAATAAACGTGTACACAATCGAGCTTCTTGTTTAACATAGGCACAAAAATTTCTATCTCCAAGCATATTCATTTTCCTAAAAATGACAATGACGGGTAAATATCTTAGGAATGGTGTAAGATAGAGACACAAAATTGCTTTGAAATTTCAATTTTAAAAATGTACAAACATACAAGTTGTTGCATTTTAAAAAGCAAGTTAAATACAAATTCCATAATAACACGAACGATATCTAGATTAGCCATACATATGTTTAATATCAAAAAACCCTAGTTTGAAAATTATTTCGCAAATTTATATGATTTCAAAAATTTTTAAATGTTCTAGTATTTTTGAATAACCCTGTATATACTGTTTTATATTCTCCCTCGCGTATGACGCCATGCACGTATATTACAGATATGTATATCGTTATCTGGACAAGAGGTGGACCACCTAGAAGAAAAGAGAATTTTAAGATTCTTGTTGTGTTCAAACTCTTGAAATCGTTTTTAAACCGCAATATTATAATTAAGTTTATAAAAAGTACGTTGCTTCTGCTAACTGTAATAATATGTTTTAAACAGCTTGTACGCAGATTTAGTTTACTGAGATTCGTGTTAGAAAAAAACTTGTACCAAATAAGTGTCCCGTTGCTGATCATTCACTATATTAGCAGCATCAGATAAAGAATAGAGTACTGCCACGATGCAGAATAAAGGCCTCTCAATATTACACCGTAGCATATTTAAAAAGAACGAAAGCTTTCTTTAATTACTAAGTATCAATTGTTTTACTAATACTAATCAATACGTGAATTGCGGCTATACATAGATATATTCAACGTCAGCATGTTAACATGGATATCGTGTCGAATTTCAGAAACCAATTTACTACAACTGTTATTGGCTAATTATACTCAATCATATATTATGTATGTGGAGTGACCTTAGCGGTTGGGCGAAAAGAACCGTTTAAGGTCGCGGTTAACAGTCTCAGCTTCCACACAACGTTACACAACACTTTCGATTGTTTATTGCGAGAGCGGCTATAAATTAGCCGTGCTCCGGTAAGCGTACGTTTGTGTCCGCACAGCGCTCGGCGATCAAGAAACATTCCAGTTATTCGGTTTAAATGATCTAGCGTTATTATCTCTATCTGTATACGAAAATCAATTTATTAAGGTTATGTGTAACGTGGGTTGTAATGGTATATGTTCGGCGTGGTCGACCGCAGAACAAATGCTGTTAAACTATAAACTCGTATTACAATCACCAACAATAAAACTAAATTGCCGGTAATTTATCTAAAATAATTTGTTTGACTCCTACACCATGTTACGCTAAATATGATTGAATTATTGATTGGTTTTTTTCTAATTTATTTCGTATATTATTTGTAATGTGGAATTGTACTTATTGTGGCATGCTTAGGTAGCAATGCAATAATAACACTTCAATTAATGACAAATGTATCATGAAAATTTATATACACAGGTTTTTCACGAAACTAGTTGATTAGAAGGTTTAGGGAATCTATTCTTAGTATAATTCTAAAATTTGGAAAGTCGCACTTGTAGTATTGGTTCTATTATTTTAAAATATTTTCAAGCAAAACTGACTTCCGATTATGCCGGAAATAAATGGCATTTTTTGCAAATAGGGTATCCATTCTTAAATTCAACTGTTTCTAAGATATTTAAAATTTCCTTTAATATTTTGCTATTCCACAAAATTAATATTGTAAAGTGTTTTGCACCGTAAAATGTCAAACTTCTGTAAAAGAAAGTAAAAGGTAATAAACACTTAGAACTGTAATAACCTGCAACAAAATCAATACACGGTGTGCAGAAATTAGCAATCACTTTAAATATTTTCAAACATTTAGTTATTGTAGCACTTAATTCACCACAAAATTCTACATCGATCTGTGTTCAGGCCTGGTACATCTACTTTTATCAGTTAGCCAGAGTTATTAAAGATTATTGACAGCAAATACGGAAATTATCCTAATATCTATTATTTTTTCTCGTTCCTATGAACATAAAGCATTTCGATAAAAGTTGTCAAATGGGTGACTTTTTGAATTTTAAAGAGGCACAAGATGTGACCAAACTCGTTGCAATTATTGGAAGAACTGCACTAGGAGGCAATATTAAACGAATTGATTTTTTTGAATTTATAGTAACAAACGTTCAATATAAATAAAAAATAAAAAATTATTTGGACTGATAAATCCAAATTTAGACGGGAAACTTTGATCAATAGACAAAAAATCATTGGGCACCAGAAAATCCACATGTGGCTTGGTCTCTAAATCATAAATATACATTTAATATCAATGTTTTCGAAATAATTAAAATAGTCCTTAACGTTAGAAATTATACGAGGTATGTTCAGAAAATAATGGGAATTTTATTTTCTTGAAAAAATATTTATGTATTCGTCTACATTAATGTTGTCGCCTCTAAAGTAGTCCCCATTAGATATTATACACTTGTGCCAGCATTCTTCCAATCCTCGAAACACTTCTCAAACTCGATCCTTGGGATACCCTTTAATAATGTTAATGTCATCTATGCTTGTAAAGCGACGGCCCTTTAAGGTTCGTCTTTATTTTTGGAAATACAAAAAAGTCAGACGGTGGCATATCTGGCTAATATGGTGGCTGCGGCACCGTTACAGTATTGTTTTTAGCCAAAATTTCACGAACAGGCAATGAGCTGTGTGCAGGTGCCTTATCGTTACGCAAAAACCGCGAATTGTTTCTACACAAATCCGGGCGTTTTTTTTATTGCTTCACGCAAACGGCGTTGAACTTGTACGCAGTACTCCTTATTGATCTTTTGACCTCGTGGCAAAAATTCACGATGAACTATGCCATTAAAATCGAAAAACACAGTGAGCACCTTCACGTTTGACCGCAATTGTCGAGCCTGTTTCCGTCTTGGCAAGTCAAGATGCCTCTACTGTGACGATTGAGTCTTAATCTTGATGTCATATCCACAAACCCATGTTTCGTCATCTGTTATAGCACCTTTCAGTAATTCTGCATCGTCGTTGACTTCATTTAGTGACTCCTGAGCAACTTCTATTCGCCGCTGCTATGCGCTTCATACCCAAAACAATCGAAAAAATTTCATGGCATGAGCCAATCCATATGCCAAAATCATCAGCGACTTCTCTTATTGGGATTCGACGATTTTTTATAACCATTTCTCTCACTTTTTCCGCGTTTTCATCGGTTGTTGATCTGCTGGGGCGTCCGGTGCGTTCGTCAACTTCAACGTCTTCACGACCATCTTGGGAATGCTTATACTACTCGTAAACTCTTGTTTTACTCGTAGCAGACTCACCATAGACCTTTGTTAATATTTCGCACACTTTGTTGCACTTTATTTCATTTTTTACCCAATTTTTGATACAAATTCTTTCATCTATTTCTTTTAGCAAACGAAAATCGCCGAGTTCATAAAAACACGTCTAACCTTAGCGGCTGTCACAGACAAAGTATACAATGAATACAGCTGAAACTTTTATCATACTTCAGAGGCATGTATACCAACATACAACAAATATTTGATAATCGGACTCTCCAAATCCGCGAAATTTAAAAATTCCCGTTATATCCTGAATACACCTCGTATGATGAAAGCTTGACAAGCGATCACTACTTAAAAATATGAAGAGAAACCGTTTAAACATGTTTGAATGAGATACCACTTATTGAACATAGAGATTGCCGGTATCAACTACATATTTGAAAATCGATAGATAAGTACATCATAAGAGACTCTCGAAATTGTCTCCTAGGTGTCCTGGCCTAACTCCATTCAATTTTTTGTATGCGGTAATTTTTAAAGTAATGCAAATGTAATAACAGTAAAAGCAGAATTAGTCAATAAAATTAAAATATTTTTATTTAGGAATTTTAATTATTCTACTATGAACAAGGCTTTAACAACAAAAATTCCGAAAAGTCAATTCAGTGTTGGGCCCAGGCTGGCCAACATATGATGATTTACTATTTTATGTTTATTTCCTTTTTTTTACTTTATTACTACTTACTTATTTATTTCACCTATTCAATATCCTGTAGGTATATATATTAACCAATAAAATAATAATTGCATAAAAAAATAAACAACAACATAGATTAGATATGTCCTCAGACTTTACTGACCTTCTTCCATAAACTATTTTTATTAAAATTTGTACAAAAATTTACCATATCCTTCTCCAATTATTGTCACAGATTTTTAAGAAAACGGAAGAATAAGGGCACCACTTTTTGCAACTTTATAATACAGCAACAGCGAAGCTGTACCTCCTTTCAAGTTGCATTTATAAAATATCCATATATTACTGACATCTTCCTAGTTCATAGTTCACAAGAATATTAAATTCAGACGATCCGCTTCGTATATTTTATGAAGTCAAGCACGCGAACCTAGAAAGTTAGAGAAAATGTATATTCTAGGTAATGTGTATCCTAATTCTACGTTCCACGGTCGGTACTGTAATGTACTAAAACAGCTTTTTATGGCAAAAAGACACATGCATATATCAAGCTTCGTTCGTGGATGAACAATAACAACGGCTAGAATTTCAAACCAGAATAATTTATTCAGTAGTCGCGAACCCATAGACCAGAATTATTAAATTTTAAATGCGTCCGCAATGGAATTTGTGAGTCAGACTCATAAAAGAACGGAAAAAGGCATAACTGCTCCGTCGGGTTGCAGTTTCCCTGCACATTTATATGAAGCCGGAGACTGGTGCGGCGATAATTCAGTGTATAAAAAATTGTAGCGAAGCAACACTGAAAACCACTAGAGTTACGGCGAATTATATATGACTTTATAACTGCAGTTTATTGGTCTTGAATTAACTGTGAATAATTACGGTAGCTGTCATAAATTCAACGGAATAAAGTTCTGTTATCGGTTTCCTTGTAATGGATGCAATATATGTATCCATGTCATCGCATGTTAGTTAAAAAAGGAAAAAAAAATTGAAAATAGACGCCTAGAGGAATCATACAATGTTCGCCTTGCAGTAATTATTACTGAAGTCTCGTAAGATTACGATCATTCAAGATAGTGAATATAAATTTGGGAATTTTTTCCGTAAAACAAAACAGTACATCAAAATTATATATTTTTATCCACATACACAAATTGCCAACCAATTAAATCAAATATCGCAACATTAGTATCTCAAGAATAATGTCAAATACCTCGCTAACTGGTTTGTTTTTTTCTTTTACTTTTATAAAAACTCCTAAACCAAGTTAGAATCCAATACATTTAACTGTATTGGATATATTATATTCCATACTTTATGCCTTATTAGCTACTGCTACTTTACTTTGCGTACCGCGCAAAATGACTCATCTTTCTCCAATATGGTCCAGAGAACTTAAAAGGTAAGTTTCGAAATCACTGAAAAAGCATACAGTGAACTTCTGCGAGAAATTATTAAAGATCTCATCGATGCATGAATTAAGAACGTTGGTAAACAGGTACACACGAGCAATTTAATCTCTTCGAAGCTTCGACAACTTGGAAAACTTCTCTAATGACCAATTACGTTAAAAACTTTCTTCAAATTCAACCTTCATTAAATAATAACACGACGAGACTTATTAAATAGCTTTAAGTTTCTGCTCGAATAACTAAAAAACTGTAATGTACGAAAGCAAAAAGATTATACAAACTACTTTTAGATATAAATGATATCTAAAGATTCCACAGCCCGAGCCTCTATTATGAGGGTGTCCGGGTTTTGACTATATAGGATATATACAATACAAAATTAAACTAAACACAAAATAAAATAAAGTAAATCAACCCGAATACTAAATATATTAATTCGACATTTTACCACCAATATAAGTGGCCTCTTTCGGAACAAAAATTGGGAACAGGTTACAAAAGATCACGGTAACGCGGCATGCCAATCACGGTAGAAGCAAAAGCGTCTTAGTCAGAAGCGTCAAGTGTCAGAAGGTCAGAGTAACTCGACGTGGTAACCACGCTAGAGGTGAAAACCTTCTTTCAGAATGTGATTGAGACGATTAATTACGGTGACGTTCTCCTGACGAAACCACTTACATTCGCGAAACGTCGAGTTAGTATACTATATTTATTCTAATTAGTGCCGCTATACCAATAAGCGCCGCATTCTAATAAAGGCCGCAAGAAAATAAGGTCGAATGAAATAAACGCCACACTCTAATAAACACCGGATCTTTATTCAATGTAGGCACGGTCAACGATAGATAGACAGAAAAATCCCAGTTTGCGTGGGCACATTGCGTGCCGCAGTAAATACAATACAAAACGTCGACATAACTTTTGCGCTATTGTTCATATTTTGTATTATTTTTACATTTGGAGAATATTAGTTTACTATGTTTGGTGTTTGAAAAGTTTTACATATTCAGTTTGGAACTTTTTATTGTCAGTCACATATAAATGACATGCCACGCAATGTAATAACTGCAAACTGAAAAGATACATATCCCCCACTGTACATTTCGTTTATTTTTGTATGTAAATTACACAGCCGTGATACGATCAAAACCAGAAAGTCCTCATAATACCTTTTAAAATGATCACCCCACTATCTAATACGAGGTGAAAATTCTAAGCTGTTGAGAATAATCCTTTCTTGTTTGACTTGTGCTACTAACTAAAACTGTAAATTTGTCACTGCTGGAAGCCTAGCTTTCAATCATTCCTACAATCAAATGGTTTATCGTACTAAATTCAATGGAATTTCCGACTTACATGTGAAGCAACAACCAACCTGGGAATACCGCTGGTATGTTTTGAATTTGAAATCTCTTCTCTCTAAAAGCAGCTAAGCACGTTTTCAATATCTTCTGTCGGAATCTATGAAACAGGTTTGTTCGCCGTCTCATATATACTTCTCTGCATTACTGAAATTTTCGCACATCAGAAGCGGAGATTCTGAAATGCAATTTCAGGATATGCACACTTTAGAGCATAAAGAGTGAATGCGAAACCACCACACGTGGTTGTCTCAAAGTGTATCTGTGCATAAAGCCTTTATGGTAATTCCTACGCTTGAAGTATTTTGCACGGGACTCCTCGAAATCGAATACATACAGTGATAGTGATATCTATTGGTGCACTTAAATATCGTTTGATCTTACTAAGTAGTTAAGCATACTTCTAACATAAGTATTGTTACTGCGCCAGTGGTTGACAAAAGATGTCGTTTTAATTAATTTAAGATCGGTTATCACGGGATTCTTTGAAGCCGTTTAATATATATGTTTCTTCATTTTATTTTTGTTTTTTATCACGTGTCTTGCTAATATGATTTTCTATCGTTACTAGTATTAGTACTGTTAATCAACACAGTTATGTACATTGTTGATTGCAAGGACACATTGAAATTCTTGGGCTGTGTTAATTGTTTGAATTTTGTTATATTATATTTGACAGTCATTGTTAAGTAATTTTGTTAACGTTTCGAATAGTTTGACATTATTTTTCTTTGTAACAACCCCTCTTGTCATACTACAGCTATCCACCCAATAAACATAATATTTGGGAGCTAGTTTTGGAATCTTCCAGACATTGCTTTGAGTTGTTATTAGCTTGCATGAATACAGTACAGCCGACAGTCCACTGCCGACATACTATCACAAAATGTAATATAGCTAGGCAATAAAGTGCGCATTTATATTGTTACCTATTGCATCGCCAAGCTGAATTGAAAACAATTTCCTACGCTACATATTCAGCTGCGTCACCAATTGGACGAGTAACACTATGGTTTGATGGATGTACAGACCGTATAATAAGATTACCTCCAAATATAGTTGCTACGACCTTATCGCAGATAGCAGAATGAATTCTTCGCCAATCGCGCCAAATTTGTTACATCTGACTCTTTTATATAAAGCCATAAACTTTATAAGAGGCAAACCAAGCTTTTTCAGTTGCATGCAGTTTTTTAAATTAATTTGTGTTGTTCTCATGTTATTTTAAATGGAAGAATTTTCGAATTTTGCTACCGTAGCCACTTTGAAGTGCTTTCATTTAAATTCATTATTATCTGCTGCCAACAATTTCACGACACTGGAACCTGTACCCTTCCATTACTACTGGTTAACCCTAACTTAAAGTAATCTGGATAATATTTTGTTGGTTGTATTGAATACATTTATTGGATTTATAGCTGATATCATAGTATGGCCTTTGCGTCACAACACATTCCAACAGAAACTAATATAAGCGCAGCACAATTTCTATAACACATTGTTGTATGAGGAATGAGAATTATTATTGAAAATCGTAGTAAATATAAAATATTTATAAACGTAGATGTAGGACCTGCGTTAAAAAGAAGTATAAAGAAATTGTGAGACACCATCTCCAATCAATTAAACGGTATAAATGGCATCTATTTCTCTAATAACGTTGCGAAAATCAATGACGTGTGTTGGATTACAATTATAAAAAGTTTCTCGATAACAAGAAAAAAACTGGGTGTGGGAGAAAGTTGTTTGAGTTCCTTGCAGAGATGAAAAATATAAATAATATATGACAAAAAGGAGTATACAAGCGGAACTTCTACTGTTCACCGATATAATAGTACAGTAATAACAAAAAGGAACAACTAACCATTAGCTAAAACGTCAACGAACCCTTATCAGGTCCCAGTGAAGGAAAATGAAGACAACAACATTAACGAAGATAAGGAAATTGAATTTAGGCCTGGGCAGAAGGAATTTTGCGTCCATAAAGAAACATTGTTCTACAGAATACATTAATATATCACAATAGTATACAAAACATTATTAAACTTCAAATTTTAAAAATAGTTGTTTAATTGTATAGAATGTTTTTATTAATTCTATGTAGTATTTATTTTTGTTATTAAGGTTGTTTATTGTTTACTAAACAATTTTTGAAAACATCGAGAAATGCCGCAATATAGAAACAAAACCTTTTCTGTAATAGGAGCTCATGGTATATTGCTGGAAATCACCTTACGAACGAGTACCCCGGACCACGTGCTTTCGGTCCATCGGATCTTGTCAGCGATCCTCCAAATGCAAGGCCTAATTTCTGTATCTGCTGTTCCCGACCTGTGTAGCGTAATGTCCAGCGGTGCTACTTCTGACCTTGCCCAGTAGAAGTCGTGGGATTGGAATTAATCCATGGTTGCAGGTATTATACGATTAACGTTGATGAAATTAGGCTTTTCATTCGGATGATCGCTGATGATATCGGATAGATTGACACTACGTAGTCCAGTTCTAATGCTTGATCTATATTCATTGCACTTGTTTGCAGGGTGATTTCGGAAAATATACTATGATCCCCTATTACAATTATTTTTCGTCAATTTTATAGAACTTTTTTTTATTAAGCTTAATATTATTTCTACATGAACTGGAACTATACAACATAATGAATTTGTATGTTTATGATATAGATGAGTTGCGGCACATGGACTTGAAAACAACATAACTTAAAACTTAAGTAAATATATTCCAAAAGGTTTGGCGTGTATTGATACCAATACATATATTCTCCATAAAAGATCTCACTTTAATGTATTTTTAATTTATCGAAAATATTTGTTTATTTATATGTATACGAATACAAAACCGTAATCCATAAGGTTACACACAATTATAATTACAGCTTCCTAAGGTTTCATTTATCTCAGATAAATAAAATATCGGCAACTAAATATGTAGAAAAGTTATTAATGTTAAAACAAGAATCTAACTATCTAGGCAGAGATCTATATGATTGGAAAACAATGAATATAATATGAAATACATCTTGTGCAATGCATGGATGAATTTTTGACTCCTATTCGAATATCTCGTGAAAAGAACACATATAGAAGCTTTTGGTAAAAAAATTTATGCGCCTGATCAAAAGTTAACTATAATTCAACTTATTATTTTAAAAACCTCATAAAATAATAAAACCTTTAGATTACAACAGTTTCCATTTAACTACATATATTAAACAAACGTAACTTCAGAATGATTTATGCACAGACACGAAAATGTACGACATCAACCATGCCTCTTTATGCCAGCAATAGTATGATTTATGATAGAAGTGCATTACGGTACAGCTTGTTTAAATTACATATACATATATAACATTCACGAATTTTAGATTAATCGTTTGTAATGAATTTGATGTCATGTGCACTATGTCTGAACCTATTGTATGAAATTAACGTTCTTCCCAGAATTAATCTACATACATATGTATATTGAATATAAACCTGAGAAATATTTCACAGGATACTATAATAAAACATCTGTATTTACTTTCATGTTGTCATTTATTTAAAATGTTTACACGAAGTATTGAAAAATAGTACTTCCAAATTTGAGTTTACATAGATTATTCAAGACCCATTATATAAGATTGAATTGGTACTCCTGCTACAATGTACCATTTCTATTATTTATTTTTAAAGCCACCATCACTGCTGTAATAGACAAGACAACAATGAGCATCGTCTAAGGACAAAGCCAAAATGTGCCGTTCACAACTGTGTCTTCTCAATTTTCGAGTTTACGCATACCAGTTCACAAAAAATATCATACACAATTTCGCAGAAATTGGGTTATTTTCAGTTGCAGATTATGCATCTTATCTTAGTTTCCTGCTAATACGTCACATTTCGCGTACTGAGACACTATAAAAGATTACTTAACTGCATAGAAATAGGTAAAATGGCATATTCTGTCAAGAAAGAATATCACAAACTTTAGTCTTCGAGTTACACACCGGCATAGAACTTCGATACCACTATTAGTATATAGATTGTCAGAACCACTTCCAACGTCTAGCATATGAAAATAATCGATTCTATTCTTTCTTCGATTATTGCTACGTTTACAAAACAAATTGCTTGTATATAAAAAATTAAAAGTATATAATTTATGTGCCTTTACACAGTAAAAAATTTATACAGTTTACATAAAATTAACATACGCGTGTACTCTGTTAGGTTCACATTGGACAATTATTACTAGCAAAGGTCACCATTTCGATTTGTTTATTTAACCTACACAACTGCGTGTTTTTAACACAACAGTTTGTGCTACTGTGGTACATATATGTATTACCGTAGAGCGAGGCTATTCGAGATAAAAATGAGAAATTTTTTAAAGTTCTGAGGCGCTATAAAGGAATTTCCCAATACTTTCCACATTTTTGGAAAGTAGTAGGTGTGTGCTAGCTACTAGACTGTATTTTTTTGTCAAAAATTGAAAAATACGTGATATAAATTTTGTAAGAAGCCTTGGAAATGCGTCTTTAGATAAAACAGATTGTTTTCGTCCTTCCATTATTTTCCAGTTTGTTAGAATCCCTCTCCAATATTTTTTTAACGGAGCATAAAATGCTACGTCTAAAGGCTGCATAATATGCGTAGCATTGGGAGGCAAACATAGAAAAGAAATGTTCATTTCACTACAGGCATCTAGAATTTTTTGAGAAAAATGCGAGGACAAATTGTCACCCACTAATATAGACACATCGAAAAAAATCATAATTAGAGTAGGCTATGTGAATGGATTGTTACTTTAGCCACTTTCACATAATGACATTTATTCCTTTACATGTAATTTGAGGTTATAAACCATTTATAAACTTTGGTTACAATAAATGTCATTATGTGGTAGTGGCTAAAGCAACGATGAAAAACATTTACATAGCCTACACCAATTATGTTTTTTTTTCGATGGCACGTTACTTTGGGCCCTTCCTTATGCTTAAAGTATGGGACAAGTACCGTAAAAAACCAATCTTCAAAGCACATAATATCGAACCATCCACTTCGTGTTCTGTTATACCTTGTTCCTTCTGGGCCACCTTTTGTCCAGGTGTCCCATAAGTGGTCAGCTTTATAAACAACGTAAGGATTTAACAGCTGACCATCAGCAGATCCCGCATACATTATGCTTACAGATGTTTTGGTAGAATTAATTACCGGGATAGCGGCAGCCCCGCTTAAATATAAATTTCTTGGCTCCGGGGTTATCTGTTAAATTAGTCTCGTCATAATTGACAAGACATCCGGGAGATACATTTTCTAGTTTGTCCAGCGTTTACAAAAAAAATTTCGATTACTTCCTGAGTGAGAGCTGCACGTTTGACAGATATGTTAGCCGACAGACGATGTGAAAGTTTATCCTTTTGGCGTTTAAGAAAATTTGTACACCAGTCACGTCCTGGTAAATTATTTGGCAATTCTCGCACATTGCGCCCTATTTTATCAAGATATGCCTTCGCAATTATTCGAAGATCTGTGGTATGTTCGACAAATATCTTTTCTTCCTCGGAGGAAAAAAGTGGTGGATGGCCAAGCTGTGTGTATAAACTACGGTGTTTTATTTTTCTCCCAATGGTTGATTTCGGCACACAAAATTCTTTAGAAGCTTGCATAATTGAGCACCGGCTATTCTGGACTGCACATATAGCCTTTTGAAGTTGTTCATTGGAATAGCTGTTGTATGGACTAAATTTTTTTCCATTTCTTACGCTGCAGTATGTTTTTTTATAGTTACGAACCATAATTTCTCTATAACAAGCAAAGTCTAATTGGTACTAATATTTAAATAAACACTAATTAAATTAGAATTATATCTAGCAATCATAATTCCAACCAAATTTCATGTATAAAAACGAGTATAAAAACGTATTATTTAAATCCCAAAAAGCCCCGCATCGTGGTGCCAAATAGCCCCGCCCTTCGTTTATACTTCAGCTATAAAACCACGCAATAATTTCGCATAATGTGACTTGAAGTTAGCTGCCTAAATATCATAATAATTTGGTACCAAAGTAAAATATATGTAGAACTCACCTACACAAATGCACCACTGAAAGTTTGAAACCTTCATGAAAAGCGAATTTTACTACTCGCAAACGAACGGCTGCCCACTTACTGCATTTAGGTGCATCCACGTTCTGACTACGTAGATATACACTATAAACATGTACTATCAGGGACTTTGATTATGTCCGGTCGCTAGCGGTACAGCCTGTGCTCCTGTTACTTCATCGGTTTATCGTAGAAGGATATAGTGACAGGAGCACAGGCTGTACCGCTAGCGACCGGACATAATTAAAGTCCCTGATAGTACCTAGCACGTGGCGAACACGGTTTTGCAACCAGACTAACAGTTATGGATTGCAGTTGCATCAAAACTTTTTTCTGTAAATTCCCAAATAGCCCCGTATTTCTCAAATAGCCCCGTTCTACGGTAGTTAAAAAAATTTTCATTTAATTTTGGGGTTGTGGTCTATAGGTGGGTATTCGATAAGCATTATAAATTCCAATCGTTGGAATTATTAATCAATTTCGTATTTTTCATACTTATAAAGTTTCAATAATTTTAAACATTCTATACAATAATAAGTTTGCAATCTGCACAGTAGCATAGCATACACACTATTAGGTAGCGTCTACTAAAATATCATGTACCTAATTTAAAGGATTCAAATTTACATTCACACTTTATAACAAACTCACACAATTAAATAACAACCCTTCCAATTTTACGTCGAAAAACCATAGATGTTTATATAATGGAAACTTTTGAACATCAGTGTGTGTAGCGAATGTTGAAAGGACCTGTATTATAAGCAGATAAAAACGGTTATAAACAATTAACAATCACCTACGTATTTTAGAGGATTAGTGGACAATTGACTATCATTAGATGTATGTATAAGCAGTAGAAGTACAAAACAACGATTTTTTTTAACTGTCACTCCAACTTCCAAATTACCGTCGAGGCCCCATGCATTGGAATATTCAGCACCTAGAGAACTCCTAAAATTGTAGCAGCTAGATACAACACCTAGAAAAGAAATAGCAAGATCTTGCTCGAGCGAAGATACAACAAATTCACACTTACATTCTTATACTTACAAGATTTAATTTTAAGTTAATTAATTTTAATTATTGATTTAGTAAATTTATGTCTTTAATTTCAAGTAAATTTCAAAAATTGTTTTGAACATTAAAAGATTATTACCTCTTCATTTATGTGTTTCTGTGTATGGGCACTACTGATGCTTATTTTATCGACTCTACTACCAATGGACATACTTATCGCAATAAGATTTCAAATATATTCATACTTTTATACGTGTAAAATTAAGTCTATATTATGTCCAGGTAATCAGATATCTTTTACTAAGCAATAAAAACGTGTAATATTTTGCTTAATGTACATATGTATATGGGTATACAGAGACATTAACACAAGGATTTTTTTTACTGTGTAGAGTATGGAAACAAAATAATCTCTCACAACTATGCTTTGCTTAGACGCAAAAATCAAAAGATCAATGGGTACAGTGTATCATATTCAACGATTCAGTCCCTGTCAATCACTCAGAGATGTAAAAACGTCAGCCAAATGTAACTAAATGATCTTATTTGAAATGTAATTCCAGCCAAAAGCACACACAACTGGTTTTTTCTAAAATAAAACAAAAGAATTTAGTGAAACCAGGTACAATTGTGTCTAATACCAACATAATGAAAATCTTGACGACACAAATGCCGTTCAAAAGTTAAACAGAAGAATTCAGCATAAGGAAAATTAATGTAATCAATTTTCTCGTATTTTTCTTTTGAGGATTTCCTATTTATACTAATTGTGCTCAAGCTGTATTATTATATCATATGTATGTCATATCGTTGAAATCAAAAGAAAATACGCTATTTAATGATTCAATAAAAGAAATGCGTTGATCTTTAATTAAGAAGAATAAATTTGAAGATTTTTCAATATTCCCGAACACATTTAACTCGAGTTACTTCGATAAAGTGCTTTTTATTCTTTAAAATTTTCAAAATTGGATATGAAATCTTTATATAGTATTTTCACTTATTCATTTATAAATTTGTAGTGAGTAAATTGATAGATGATTTTTCCAGTACAGGTGGTCACCCTCCAAGAGCGTCTAATCACCAGGGCATATGACAATTAAAATCTTGTTAAAATGATTCCCGCATTGAGAGCACTGTTAACCTAAAATAATAAAGCAACGGCTACCGTCCTCATTACCAATTTTTGCCTATTCAAATATATATTGAAATTTAAAATTTGGTAAAAGTGTTCGATTAATTCAATATATTTAACCTAATATTGCAAAGGAAAGGCATTGTCCTTTTTGTAAGGGCTCATTTATATGAAGCATTTTTGTTAAATTTTCGTTAAATTTCAATTTGATATAATATTCAACGATGCATTAACTTTATTACAACGGGTTGGTTATCTAATGAAATATGGCTTACAAATTGAAAAAAGCTCAATGCAGCTTATTCAAACTTGCAAGAGTAATTTACTTTTTTGATTTATTTAACAATATCGAAGCGTGGCTTTCTAGTTGAATCAGACTAATTGTTCGAAAAAGGCCAACTTATAAAAGGTCATTTTTATTTTGATAAGCTACTCTTGAATGTATTCTTATAAAAAATATGTAATAAAGTTCTATTGCCTCAAATCTTGAAATTCTACGAATTTATTTGCCATTGATCTGCACGTATATTGAACAAAGATCTTATTCCAATTTAAAATACACAACTCGAAAAATATGTTAAGACCGGAAATGTATTTTATTCCAAACAAAACCTTTAGAAGCTTTTTAAATGGTGTAAAAGGAAAGTAGAGGACTGATGCAGCTGTCAATACTCGGTATACTTCCTAAAAGCCGACTGTACTGAAGAAATCCTCTCGTTTGAAAGTGATTAGTTTTTGTAATGCAATATTATACTATATAATACAAATTAATCAATAAATGATTTCCAACCGACTAGAGTAAAATTAGTAACTTGAGCTATCTCTAGGTTGATTCTGAGCAGCTCTACTAGTTAATAGCAATTAAATTTTGTAGCGCAGTTGCATACATTAGTCGATTTATATTACTTCTGGCAAGTTTCAACGTTAACGGAAAATATACGATGAAAATTTTACAAACTTGGAAGGTACTTCACACTAATTTGTTATAAAAAACTCTTCTCGAGTGATCAATTCAGCAACCTACAATTTATCAATACTTAAATAGATTTATTACAAACTATTATGTACATATATTTCGATTATTCACCAATATATGTCCGAAGAGACAGTTTTATATTTATTTCAACCCATATTACTTTACTACAGTCTAGTTTACTATTTGGTACTGTCAATATCACTACCCGTATATTAACGATCAAATAAATTCTTTCGTATCTGGTTAAATGGTTTTTTCCCCTTTAATTAGGACGTATTGACAAAATGTATGAGCATGGTCGGACCGAAAGCAATGAATAAACCTCCGGTGGAAATGTGGGTAATCGCTCTTCACGTTAGTCATTAATCAACGTTAGAAAACACCATTAGTCAGTGTTCCATCGGTAAATAGATGATCGATCTTTGATGTCCGCTTGCATCTCACCACTGCACTTTCTAGTTTCCGTAAGGTTTCGATTATCTAAAGTGTAAAACGAATAGATTACATTTCAGAATTTTCAGCGAATTTGAAATTTCAAAATACACAAGACAGCTTTACATACATTGGCGTCAGGCTATTGGCAATCCTTAAGCAAGTTTGTATATTGATTCAAATTTAGTACTTTTGAAACTTGTATCATAATTTCTGGCTGACGTCGATACCCATTGTGTTTTCTCCTATTGATATTGCCAATAGAACGGTAGATATGTACTTTAATGTCTATTTTAATATGCATGTATTTGCCTGTTGTTTTCCCGCTTCGTCTTCTTTAAAAATATTAGCGTACAAGTAAATCCAAATATTTTGAATTTATGAAATATCTTTACTATAAATACATCTACAAATAAAAAAAAATATCATATAAACCCTCGAACTTCTAATGGAAAATAAGAATATTTAATCGACTGATTTGAAAAAAGTCGATTCGTCAACATACATTTACCTATATTTAAATTTTCCTGTTGCTCACAAACCGAAATAAAAACAATTAATAATAAAAAAATACCCAAAAAACAATAATATTACTTTCCAAGTTCTGCACATGCAGACCAAAACTCAATGAAGGCACTTTAAAGTGGTTTATTAAGTGAGAAAATCAGTCAGTGGTGACCACAATGTTATGACAAAAATATTGCAATTACAAATTGAAGAGCGTTTGTTAGAAGACTATCAAAACTCCATACTTATACAAAGACTAAGAAATCGTTGATAAGATAATATAAGATTTAGGTTGCATGTGAAAACCAAAGCTTTGGAATCTGTCTTTATAATTCAGTGCATTTCATCGTAATGGTGACAAAAAAATCTATTTCACTCACAATTTAAATTAATCTACATAGTAATAATCTTTATATATTGTTCCTCTGTATGCCACTATAAATTATACTTTATATAAATTTATTTTTTACGGCATTTTTACAGGACCTATTTTATATCTCATGAATATATTAAGGCCACGTGATTACCAACATCTAGTTCAATTTACCTCCATGATGTAAACCCAAATTAACTTGGTAGTAGAACATTTATGCGTATAAAACGAATGAATAGAATCGTAAAGATTTTATAGATATCTCTCTTGTTTAACCTAGAGAGTAGGTTAAACAAAACAATGTACAGATGGCATATAATATAGTTCTATTCTAAATGATTTTGTAGGTTAACTTTATTCCAACTTCATATAAATTCCATACAACGTCTATATAATTTGCTGAATAAGTCAAGCAATTAAGCTTATAGTTACAAAGTCAAAACAGTATTTAACTTTAACGTTTATGTATGTAGTTTGCTGTCCACATGCGCACTCACACATTATTCAGTATACTGGTGAAGCAAATTAATGAGTTGACATTTACAACCTTCCACAGAAGTTCGTCGGCTTTCTTGTTTCGTATAGCAAATGACATCCTCTCAGCTACAGATCAATAGCTTATTACTATTTTAATTCTTGCAAGTCTGTTCGTTTTATTCGTTCGTCTAGTAGATGGATTTAGAGGTGGTCCTTCTAAGTTCTATGTAGCTACAAAAATAGTAAACAAGATTCATTTGTTTAGGTCTAAAGTGTTTGTAATTTTGTTTTGGAGACAATTTGATTTACTTTTATTGTTTTGGAAATTATTTTATTATTTTTTGACAAATTGTATTGAAGCTGTTGTGTACCCATTGTCAATCAATTCCGATATTCTTTGTAAAGCTATATTGTTGAAAAATCTTCTGAACTAAAACGCAAAACTGTACTGTAGATCACAAATACGTTACTTTCTAACTATTTTAATGAAGATCACTGTGAATTGTTGCGGGCAGAAAATATAATTATAAACAAACTTTTTCTTTGCAACTTTTGCAAAAGTGAAAATTTTTCTTTAAGATTTCCTAAATTGTTCTAGAAACTGTTTCCACGTAAGCTCTAGAATATATGCGCAATATCTGAATTCATCTACATGGAATACCTATATTAAAATAGCGTTACAAGTTTCCATGTTCCTTTCCTACACTAAGTCCTTGTAGACCTGTGGCTCACACAATAACCGCACTGGAAATCTTTGCTAACATTCAATATATTTGGCGTAATCTAATAATATTTTAAAATCGTGAATTCTAATTAGAACTGTTTACATGATCTTTTAAACATATATATCTTTAACACAAAAGTGCTTATGTCGTCACAACCTGCATGATAAAAATAAAAAACTTTGTAGACAGTTTATAGTTTAAGCTTTAGACTAGAACTATAAAAGAAGTACGTTCTTTCGATATCGAGAGTTTTCGACGAAATCTGCATATTTTGGTTTACGAGTTATTCAACACGTTTGCATGTACGTTCGACATGGATCCTTCAAATTTTATGTCTGCCCTAGCACTAATAATTGAAGATAGTTGTGCCGCCATTTCACGACATTATTCCTTATTTTACAATAATGGAAACTGATCCCTTGTAATAAATTATCCATATTTTCGTTTTAACTAGAAGGGACTAATATTTGTAAATCCCTCACAAGAAGAAATCTAGCAGGTTTAACTCGAATGAGAGTATGTAATAATAATAATAATCATTTATTATCCAACAGATTTTTCCCATACAAAGGACGAAAAAAAGGATACATAAGTGTAGAAAAGGATGATAGAGAAAACCAAGCAACTAACCCTCAACTTTCTATCCCGAAATTGCTGAAATTCTCATTTTGAATTTTCTCGTATTTCTAGTATGTATAATATATCTTTTAACAGCTCTTTGTTTGGAAAGTTGCCAAGTAAAATTTTATACTTCACGTTCTTGGCAATGCAAATCCAGAATAAAATCCAGGCTTGTCCTTAAAGAAAACTGAAACTACAAAATTTGCTTTGTTTCTATGCTATTCTAAAATCTAGTTTGAAAATTCTATCCTACAAGGATTCAAGCAGAAACGTGTACACTTCTCCACACACTTGTAAAAGGATAAATTCAGTATCTTACTTCATTTCTATAAACTGGTTTGTTTACTTATTACTCGCGACAAAACGCAAAATAAGCAACAATAAATTGAGTCGGTTTTACGATGATACACAGTGGGTACGCAATTTTTGCCACATCGAGTATATATTGCAATAAGAGATAAACTTCGAATTAAACTAATATACGTTAATGCCCACTACTACTACTACTTGTGCTGGTACTGATTTTCAACGATCACACATCTCGATTCGTTTTCAGTTAATTAATAATCAATTTTGAGCGCAATCTTATGTCTTTAATATACTTCAATATACCCGAGAGAACATACATGACATTTAAATCCAATGCTCACTAAAAATGCATGAGAAAGACGGTTGTGTATATGAATACCCTCTTAATTGTCTTAGTTTTTATATGTGCATTTCTAAAGATACTTACATCTCTTTTTTCCCGATACAAAAAAATTACAAAAACTCTGGCTTGCGTAAAAAGAAAATTGCATTTTGTACTCCGCTAGCTGAATTAGCGTTCCCAATACTCCATTGTATTATGCCACGTTACTTTCTTGCGAACGCTTCTTTTATCCTGCTATATCGTAATTTTGCCTTCCTCCTTGTCGTATAAGTAAATAAAAATGAGAGAACATGTACAGTGCGATATCGATTTTCGAAACGATCCCTTAATGGCCTATTGATGTTCTTGTGACCACTTATACGACCACACGATGGCTGCGAATATGGACGAAAGATAGTGGAAGATGCGGCGATTTATGGGTTTTGTCTTATTGAGTTCAACGTTGTAAAACAAGAGCTTCAATGAAACGAGCAAATAAATGTGACTTATATTACGTAAAAGTGGAGATATTGGTTAGTGCTCCGAGATCGTTTATGTGGTAGGACGGTTAGAATTTATATAGGATGATATATATTACATATATATATATAAACTGAAAATGCCGCAGAAACAAACAAACAAATAGATTTATTCTACCACCACTCAATTTCCTCACTTGAAGGTGAATGTTGGCTTCTATACCTATATCAAGCAATTATCTGTAAAAGATTTATAGGACTCTTTTATGTTCTTGAAATGATTTTGGTCAAATATTCATGATATGACAAATACTGCTAAACTTTTCACACGCAAATAGATTCTTCAGCGGTTTCGTTAACATATAGCTTTAATTTTTAGCAATAGTCATCATTCCCGTTTAAATCTAAACGTCATAAATATATTAAATATGACGTTTGGTAGTAAATAACACAATAAATAGGAGTACGGCTAATGTCAGAATATCCTAGTTGTATGTATTTATATGTATTTCTCAGTTTGTGGTAGTTTCTTCGTCTTTCGTAAATTTTATTATAAAATTGTCTTCCTGCAGCACAGTTCTCTAGAGAAATAAGTCGGTAAAATAATCGGCAGGTTATTTAAAGCTCACTCTACTTCAAAGTTCTTAGAAGTTTTCAACTAACTTTCTTGAAAACAATCAAGCCATTCGCTCCAGAAACTATTGCTTTACATTGTTTTTCATTCAGCTCACGCATATATACGTCAATGAATATTTTCTCGTTTCAGTTTCAATTTCCATAGTTATCTATACATTGAAACCTAATTTATGCTGCTTTAAAAAAGAGGCAACATCTTTTCTCCGTTTCCAGCATTATCTTATTTTCGGAAGCTATATCCTATCTTGTATTTTGACTCTCAAGAGGGTTAAAAACGAAATTACCCAGGAGAGAAGAAAGGATTATAAGATTAAAATTTCGCAAACCGACTAAAAGTAGCAAATAAATTCGCCATTCCCGGGAAAGTAGCAACTACGGACCCCTTATCTAATCATTTTACTTTACGAACTGTTGTAGTGACAGACGAGTACCATTAATAAACTGTCTAAAATCAAACTTAATCAAATTGAATTAAGACAATTTAGTATGATCGCAAATACAGAGTGACGTGTTAAAGCTCAGTATATCCATTAATACTATGGATATCAAAAACCGTTGTGTACGAAAATCATCGACCGTCTTAACCTACATATGTATTTTAAAATTATTTTCATATATACACAGTGTTTCATATTGCCAGAATGAACCAAACATGCATTTTCTGGTAGTACCTGTAAACGGATTAAAATTTCCGAAGACGCGACGTCGTAAGGGAGCAACTTCAAAGAATTCCAAATTGCATGAACGACCCAGACATTGCCATAAAACAAAAAGAAATAACGAAAACAAGACGAAAGAAATAATCCAGAAGATGAAAAGAAATAGAAACCAATGAATGTCAACAATTCAAATATTTTATGTCTATCAAAGATTTCATTGAACAACTCACTAACTTCATACCATAACAAAAGCACCATACTAGCATCCTTATACACAAGCTAGTACAAGCCGATATTTCCTCGATACCTGTTTTTAATGGGGATCCAAATGCATTATAATACATAGAGATCGAATAAAGGTAACCAATAAATTCAATAGTTATTTGGTACGAGTTATTAAATCCAGTTTATCAGAAGAACCATGGTCAATAGCTACTTTACAAAAGTTTAAAAGTTGGAAGGTTATAAAAGCATTATTACAATTTAGATTTATGATCAGAGCATTATTTTCTGAATGATTAAGGATTACTTAGTGTGGAAATATTACCTTTAAAAACAGGTCTATACAAGACTATAGTTTTGTAAACTTACACACGCGGTTTAATACGTCATGGAAGAATTCAAAAACTTAGCGATGCTACAGTCCCTGAACACTAAAACATGCAGTATATGTATGTAGATATAACTTATTAGCAGCTCCACAAGCCCACTACAGCTTAAATAAGAACAGGTAAGTTTAAAATCAAATTCAACACAAAATCTCTTTGCGGTAATATCAAATACTAATCAATTTCAAATTCAATACCAACCAATTCCATTTCAATGAAATCAAGTTTAATCCAATCAACTACGCAGCAATATTCGACGATTACCTCACTTTCAACACCAGAAGCAACCACAACAACGTCCTAACTCAGTTTACTCAAATTTGCCAATACAGATGACAAACATCATTTGCACCAGTAGATTGGAAAAACTAAGATTATATGAAAGACTTACGTCAATAACAAGAGCAGAATTACGAAAGTAACTACGAGTAAGAGCCAGTAAGAAGCAAGGATACCGAACAATTAACAAAAAATTTATAGCAATAACCTGATCGTGCAAAAAATTTAGACCATATATGTAGTTTAGAAAGAAAATTTCCTATAGTACCCGATCATCAACCTCTAATTGTGGTCCATATCCAACCATATCTCATAGTCGTTTACAAAAGGAAAATATCAATAAACACGCTGATATAATTTCTAGAGTAGACATCAACTACCAAGAAACCGATAAAGAACAAGAAATTTTCTGAAATGACGTAGCATCTGCAATACCACAATTAGCCTTAAAGAACTTAATGAGGCATTCAATACATTAAGAGCAGCATTAATGATTGAAGAATTTTTTTTACACCTAAACCGTCAAAACAACCAGAAGATGGAAAATCAAATTATTCAGATTCACTGTACCTGTAGCAATGGTAACAAAGAACCGTAAAAATACCATACTAATTATACAGACACCAAGCGACATACAAAAAACACAAATTTTTATTGAAATTTATTCCATAAATGAAAGAAGGCTAACAGTAGTAGTTTACAGAAAACTCTAATTTATCAAGCTGTTATAAAGAAATGAATTCATTGTGTAAACCATCAAAAAACCAACCGTAATTTTAGCTTTGATGTCAGTTAATCAATCATAGAGTGGTATTTAATGGATTCATGCAAACCGCACGCAATCATTTATCGGCAATTAAATTATGTCTTTTGTAGACGACAATCACTGCACGTATTGCTAATTCATTCGCATTGAACCACCACAAAGATAAAATATCTATAGCAAAACACTGCATGCAAATACAATACAATGAAATATCATCTCCAGCATTGCAGCTTATAGATAAACTGTGGTATATGTAGTTATCATTGTTCACCAGTCTAATTATTTAGCAAATTTAGAATTGGCCGCATACGTTTATTCCATTAATAATAGTCACCTGTAGATATCTATTATCGATATTGTTTCATTCCCATATATACATACATACATACGTATACACATTTCACAGGTTGCAGTATGGCTATAGGAAAAGAAATATAAGACAATTAACAGATAAACGTAATGATAAATCAATTTATTTTTAATTACTCTTGTATGCTCTCGTGATTATTTAGTTTCTAACGAAGTTACATTCTGATAGCATTGGGGGCGCTAAAAAAAGAAATAGAAGTTTGATACTAATTCAGTGCCAAAAAATAAAAATTAAATTTTTTAATTGACTGTTTGTTGTAACTCACAACAAACCTCTAAAAATTATTTTCAGAGAAAACGTGGAATATAGGTACAAGTTATCTATGTAGAAGTAATAGTTTGCGCTAATATAGTGTACTTTGGATAGTTGCTTGCACCGACTTGTGTTTATTTGCTTAATGTTGTTTTCAATATACTCGCCAGAGATGGTATAGCTAAAAAGACGCTATATTTAATGGGAAAGTAGCAATTTGCAGTGATATGTTAAAGACAAAGTGAACCTGGTAAATTAAATACTACGCTATTCAAAAATTACATATGGCGTGAGTTTCTATCTACTGAAATACCAAGATTATTTTTAAACGATGTAATTTTAAAACTTTCCCGTTAAAATCAGCTCCCGCATTTTTATGTTAATTCAGAATATTCTCTTACAAACCAATGCACAGAGAATAAAATATACAGTAGGCAACCTCGTTCTTATCACACGACGTTATTAAAAATAATAACTCGTACATGTGATTTTACTTTAAAATGAACATGCAGCGACCCATAAAGGGAGCCCACAATGAACTGGTTTAATCCCCAGTCCGCCATAGTGTATTTTGATAAACGATTTGTGCTAAAACGCGGTAATAATTTTACGTTATGGTGTTGAGGCAGTGACAGCGTTATCTTTACTGCTTTAATCTGATTGCAGAACAAGTAACTGGCTTTATCGGATCGGGGACTTGTAACCAGTTCCTAGCGTAACCATTGTGCACGTTTATCCGTTAAAACTAATAGCATAGTTGTCACTGAAAGGCAAGATCTGCGCAGATTAAAAACTTTTCAGGTTGGATATAGATTCTGCGTGTTATATAACTTCATCTCAAACGTTGAATTAATTAGATTTAATCCTCCACAGCGGACGAACCTCTGGTGGGCGGATATTGTAATTTATAATGTAGATATATGGATGTTCGTGAAATGTAATATTAATAAAATTGTTATGCGAAAGATAACAAAATTTACATGTTTGAATAGACAACTCGTTATTAAAAGCATTACGGAAGCAAACTGAAAGCTAAGCTAAGAAGCAAACGAACCATATAATCTTCTGAAACCAATTTATAAAATGTAGTGTACTAAAATACAATTGACAAAACGCAATAAAACAGCTTTATATACATATATCTATTCGTTCGCCGTCAACGAAGTTTAGGTTTTATTATTATCTCATCTGAGTGGGTGGGTCTCTATTACAGTTTGTTCCTAACTCTTTTGTTCTTCTTTACTTACTACCATGAACTTCATTAAATATATAGTTATGTTGCTAATATTCTTGGTTTAAACAAAAATTAGTAAGAGGATATATTCAAATATCCTAATTTTAATTCTACAACTTAGCTTTCTTAATTCTTGATTTTCTAATAGGAGGTTCTTAAGATAGCGCACTTGGTGATGTAATCATTTGCAGTCTGCATTATCCTACTTTGAGTACTTTTACATAAAGAACCTTATACATATAAACATTTGGTTTTGAATATTTCTAAAACCCCGTTTTATTTCTAACTACTGCAAATATGTTCATATGATACAAATTTTAACGTTCTATAAACTTCCATTATTATTTAAATGTCGAATTTTTGTCCATAAATAAGGGTTTAACCAGGACAATTGGTCAAAAACAATTCGAAAATAAAGACAATATTAAATGACAATTTCAACAAAAATACAATATCAGAATGAATCACTGCACCTAAGCAATAATGGATCAATCGTTTGGAAATGAAAGAAATATATTTGGTCTAACTTTATTTTGTTTCTCACAACACAATTTCAAAGTAATACAACCTTGAAATTAACAATACATATACCGTGTGTCCCCGGATCGACGCATGAATAGGTATAAGAGTGTGTAAATTTTTTAGTTAAAATTTCATCTTCTGGGGTTCAAGCCTGCTTAGGTAGAAAGTAATTTGTGCCATACTTTTAATTTTCAAAAATTATGCATGCCTTGGAAATGTACAAAAAAGTAGTTCTTATCACTAATGAAGTACCTTTTTCGTACGAGTTACGGCAAAATGTTATTAAGAAAAGTTATTCATAACAATAAACTATGCAAGTATGCACAATTTTAACAGGATCGAACATACTTTGAAAATCCACAAAAAAGTTATTCTTTCCACTAATAAAGTGTTTCTACAGAAGATACGATGAAATGTTGTTGAGAAAAGTTGTTGAGATTAATAAGTTCTGCCAAGGAGTATGCCAAGGAAATGTTTGTGTTGTTTTATTTTTTAAGTGTGCTATGAAAATAAATACCTATTCATGCGTCGATCCGGGGACACACTGTATATATATATATATATAATCTTCTATGTAATTAGACGAAATATAACACGGAAAAACAAAAAAATAATAATAATCAACACATTCAAGAGTAGAAAAACCAAGTACAATAAGCAAATATTGAAAAAAAAAACTGTCGAAAAGGTCATACATTTTAAAATCAAATCTTAATAGATTGTGCCCATATTTTCAGTGACTTTCTTTCGTTTGAAATAAACAGAGTGTAGAGAGCTTTTAATAAATCGTGTTTCTGCGAAACTGTGTTTGTACCTGTTATGTTTAAATTTCTTGCTATTCAACGTGTAAAGAAAGGTCATGTTATGTCGAATATTACTTTTACACCGCAAAATGCTGTTGTGGAGTTTTTGGCTATTCTGTATTATACAGCAAATCTCATAATTATAATATTTATTCACTTCCACCTTTTCCTCCTTTTAATAATTTAATTTGCTCTCAAAAATCAGGCTGCTCTGTGGGAGATGTTGCTCCTTCATAGTGTCGTCCTACACTTTATTCAAGCACAGGCTGCTGTTGATTTTGCGTTTATTTATCAACACGTTGATAACGTGCTACAAATATTAGCCCTTCCCAAAAAAATTCAAAATGTTTTAAACATTTTCAAACTGTTTAGCAACCACCTTAATGTAAAGACGGAAAGCAAACTAAGGTCAAAACTACCTACTACTACTAAAAATACTAAAATACAAAATGAATTTAATTCTCACTCTTAAACATAGAATTTTAAACATATTACACGAGCACATTCATTTCAACAATTTAAACCGACCAGTTCGTGCTTCTGAAGAAACCGTGTGACTGGATCACCCAAGGTACCTAAATGTTTCATTTGGTATAAGCGAATGGGGCGGAAAGTATACTAGATGAGAAGACAAACTGACTACTGTCACTTTTTAGGGAAACTCAACAAAGAATGTCTTAAAAGAAAGTATGTGATTAATTTGATAAAAAAACAATATCTAGTGATTGAAATAGATAGAGATATTAGAGATAATTTATAGTACTAATATATGAAAATGCTGGATAATTAGTAAAAAGAAATCATGTATTGAGATCTTATAATAGAATTGTCCAAATATAGATGATTTCTGAAAATTTGGAGTAGTATAAAAATATAACCAACGAGAAAAACTGCGGGCTAAGAGAAACAGTAAACAAAATAATGACAAGTGGAGAGCTCATACTGCAAACTCTCTGTTTTATCAGTAAAGTTTCGATATGAATTTTTCAAATAATATTCCGCAAAAAATCCGGATAAGTTAATTTATAATAAATTGTGAGATACATCAAACATACATTAAAAATTATGAAACTGCAATTTACTTCTTCTTCATCTTCATCGTCACTCGTTGATGTGGGCTCTTCTATTACAGGAACTACTTCCAAATTGCCGCTTGTAAACAACTTCCTTATCAATGTTTATGTAATCTTGAAATGTTAAGGTAGTAGATATTTCTCGTGCTTGTTAATAGCGTTGCCATTCTTCTACCAATCTATCCTGCGTAATACACGCCAATTAGGAAATAACAGTTACTTCGACTACAGTCACTTACCTGCAAATCCAAACTTCCTTGCTCTTGCTGATCATCGCAACATGCCTTTCTAAAACATTTTTTTATAATTTGCAGAGAGACATCATTCCATGATTCGGTGAGTGCTCGCATCGCTTGTAAGACATTCCATTTCGGCTTTTCCGCATTCGATTCTAGTGCTGAAATACCTGCCCTAATAAGTTGTCTACGATAATGTTTTTTTCATAGATGCTATTATTCCCTGATAAAGAGGTTGAAGTACGCTTGTTGTATTAGGTGGAGAGAACATCACTTGTACGTTTCTTAAATCGAGATCTTTATGGGCTGAGCTGCCCATTGTCCAGTGTGAACAAAACCTTTCTATTTTAACCAACTATTCTTCTCTGAAAAGAAATGAGCCACTCACGAAAGGAAGTGGAAGTAACCCATATCATTTCTCTAATCCGTGTACCGGCAAGGTAGATGCGACTGATCAGTTTTATTTAAACACCTTGGATGTTTTGATTTACCCACTATCCATAGTTTTAATTTTTCACTGAACTGCAGTTAGCCTTTCCTTACTTTTAGTACCTCCATAACATTTTTTACCTTTAAAATCCAATGTGCGTTCCGGGAGCAAATTATAAAAGACACCAATTTCGTCAGTGTTAAGCACATGCTTATCAGAATAATGTTGTCTTATTAAATGAAATTCTTGTTTCCATTCGTCCACCGTTTGTTCATTAACTCTGTTTTTTTACCAGAAATAACATGTGCTGATATTCCGTGTCTCTTTTTAAATCTGTGCGACCATCCCGATGAAAAATCACACTCAGTTATTTTTAATTCTACAGCAATTGACTTTTGTTGAATGTCCATTTAGAGGAATTGCTTTCAATCTCATTTCAGTGAACCATTCAGTTAATCGTATTTCTAATTCTGGGTATCTATCACCTTTCAATCTTTTATTAAACCCTTGTTTACCGGACGCAATAGCGTTGTCAGTTTTATTTTTATTTTTTATTATAGTAGATAATGTTGATTTTTAAACTTTAAACTTTTCTGCAATCTTAGTTTTAGACATTTGTTTTTTATCTACTTCTTCTAAAATTGCCAATTTTGGTTTTAAAGAAATTTTTGCTCTTTGTCGGTCATTTCTATTATCTAACTTCTTGTGTCCATGCGCACTTTACGTTAACGAACAAATCTTAACTCTAAAATAACCGGTCACAAATAAATGAGGAAATCCCCGACCGTTACCACGCCGAACTTCTGCAATTGACGGAGTGTTTACGAACTGTTCCTATGTATATCATATAAGTCTATCATTATGCTTATTCGTAGTAATGAAACTTTTTTGCATTAGCTTTTGTGTGTTAGGGGAATAAAATTGTTCGTAATTCATTTAAATGACATTTCGTTGTAATGAAATAAACTGCTTTAGAAATGTGTGTGAAATAACTCATTTTGTTGTATCGTTGCTATAATGAAGGTTTACTGTACATCTAAATAAAATTTTTACTTATTAGTATATATAACCTAGTATTGTATTCGTATGACAGCTTGTTGGTAAAAAGCTATCCTTAATTATTAAAAAGAAGATGCAAATGTACTCAACTGGTAGAGTTAAGGTGATAATAATATATAAGCTCTAATTGTTAAGTATCAAGTAACGAGGAAAAAAAAGGTGAAATAGAATCATATGACTTCAACTAGCTTGAAACTTTGACCAGACGACAGCAACTATTACAATAACGGAAGACTTTTTTGCATGGCTCTAAATAAAAACAATACATCGAAAAAGACGCGAAGATGAAAGTGGAAATTATAAATGGCAAGATACTTATCTACAATAAGTATAATCCAAAATCATTACTACTTTATAATTAACTTTCTTAAAATTGCATCATATATATATATAATTTCTAAATTCTTTATACTGTCGAAGCTTAACAGAATCGAGTTTTCTTCAAAACGGGAAACGTGGTTTTCATTAAAAAGTGTTCGTCCCACAAACACTGAATGTCGTGGCATTTGCATACAGTCTAATTGTTACATTGAATCACGTACTTATCGTGGATATTTCAAATTATTTCTATATTTACAAGACAATGCAGTCTTATGTAACCTTTCATTGAGTAACGTGATTGCATTCTTACACAGATTACGATAAAAGAAATGGGTTAGCTAAACTCCTTGTAACCTCGTTTAGTTGCATGAATTTCTAGTAAACCTACAACGAATAGTAATTACCGACCTTAAAAAACCATGTAATTGTTTAAAGTTTAATTCAGAACACTTTCCGTTTCATAACAAAGATAAATATTCTTTGAATCGTTTAGTTGCATTTCAGCATTAAATTTAAAAACCCGCAGCAAAAACAGTTTCATAACTATATCTTAGAACAAACAATATGAATTGTTTTAATAGCTATATTTCATTTCAAGTTATAAGTTTACAAATTGATCAGAGTCAAAAACTCAATTTCGTTTCTTTTTCAAACAACTTCAAGAGAAGGAAATTTCAAGATGCAAATTTAATAAATAGCTTTCGTAAATATATTATCTTCCTAACTGAATCGTTATCTTGAAGCAAAATTATTAAATTAATTAATTAGATTTAATTTTGAATTTCCAGGCAGGCAATAACACCAGAGAATCTGTTCAAATCAACCACTGTCTTCTAACTTTACAAGAACGCTCAACAAGCAGGGAAAGCGTACACCAGTCCTATACACAAGTTAGTGAATTTGTTCTTCATTCTTATACCAGTTACATTAAAGTAGATTTATATTCATTTTTAATGTTTGTATTTATTGAAAATTTAAACAACACTGGAATATCCTAATGTTCGTAGTCGTAGATCAATAAGGTAGTAATCTCCGTGTCGTGAGATGGCAGCACAAGTTTTAGGTATTTATCAAGTAGCAATATAGAGACCGGTCTCTACATCTTGAGTTTCGTGGCTCTTTGTTGAAAGATGTCGCTAACAGTATATATTCCTTATTAAACGGTTTATTTTCTTTTGTTTTTGATAATCTTAAAAGTAAACAAAATGCTACTTATAAAATATACGGGTAAGTATATGTGTCATATAATAACACATATAATAATATTTGGTCAATAATTTCATAATCATCATTCAAAACTAGTAACAGCATTTAAATTTAAAAAATAAGTGAATTGAATAATTAATTCCAGGATATTAACTATACAAAAAGAAATTGATAATAATTTTTGTGAAATACGTTTCGTATAATCTTCAGTGACTAATTAAAATCATTTGGTTTTTAAGGGTGTACTGTTCCTATCTCATAACACGGTAAAAGTATTTCAAACATAATTTCCAAATTTGATAAAATATTTCATCGAGGATTGAATAAGTACGATCTAAGAAGATAGGCAGAGGTACCTACGAAGCCCGTTTGTACTAATAATTGTCCTGAAATATTTACCACAAATTTAAAAATATAAAATTTTACGCTATCTTGAGGGAATTATAAGTAATTTTACATTATATACTTTTGAAAATGGATTTCGTAGGTACCTCCATTTAACATTAGTGTATATAACGAGCCAAAGTTTTATTTCTTTTCATTAATAATAAGGAAAATAAGAAGCAATAGTTTTAATAAAATCTATATAAAATGTTCTACACGTCAGCGAACACAATTTTTTTTTCGCACGTCCACTTTGGAAAACTGTATTTACTATTTCTCTTTCATAACTTTCGTCTCGCAGTCTACGATTAGATGCCAGCAGAGCAGCAGTACACCCTTAATTTGCATCCAGTCCAACATGATTTATAGACAAAGCTATATAAATTATGTAATCTGAACAATGTAAACATGATTTTGAAACTATGGAACACAGTGGTGTCAGAACTTGAATCATATTTACGTAAACGAAACCATTTTGTAAAAATTGGTATAATCTCAATAGAACAGAAAATGATTGTCAACAAATTATGATTGTTCTAAAAATTTTAGCAAACAAATCTTGGGTTCTTAAGATTACGTAGCAACTATGTATTCCCGTTGACGGGATTCGATTATTTACCAAAAATCAGCTTAGCTTAACAAGTGGTAGTAATTTATCCTGGCAACTGCAAGTCGAAACTGTATTTCCTAAAAGGCAGGGGAAGCTGACAATAATTCAGTAGCAAATATGAGTTGCCTAGAAAGTATAATCTTCTTTATACTACATCAAAGCTTTCGGGGGACTGGTGGGTAGCCTTAGAAGATAGATATTTGCAGTTTTCACACTACGTTACTATTTTGTGTATTTTGTGAAACAACAATGATGCAAATAGGATTTTCATATATTTTTAACTTATTGATTTCACTTTCACTCTATATATTACTCCACCTATATTTTTATTAACCCCTTCGTTACCATGATTCAAACGCATAATTCAAGTTATGCGCCCTGTATGTACCACGATGCAAATGGTTGATTCATGGCTTATTTTGCGACGAATCAAGTACCAACCGCTTGATTCACGTCCTACGTATTCTAAATACTGTTTTAAAATTTGGTTTTTCCGTTTGCCATTGTGTGATGGGGAGTCAGCGGACTCGTGCGTAGGGCGTTTACGTTTGTAAAATGGTGTACACTGCTTTATAAGCAGAACTGTTTTGCTTTATTTTGTATTACATGTAACTGTGCTCAGAGAAATATGTCCGATTCAGATGCAAGCAAGTATTTGCCCCATGAAGAGGAATATGATGAAAATAATATATCAGATTCTGACGAAGAATTTTCGGACTCTGAATTTGCGGATGGCATGGAACCTAGGTGTTTTGGAGATTGGCAAATTGTTACAGATCCATTTGAAGATGTTAGAGAAACCGATCTGATTGTCCGTAACTATGACTACGACAGTCATCAGGTCGTCGATCCGGTGGATATAGATACACCCAGAAAATGTTTTGAAGCTTTTGTTTCTCCGAAAATTGTTACACAGTTACGTAATTGGATCAACACACGAGCAATGATGTATTTTGAAGAAAACGACGATTATAAAATTAGAATTAATTCTTTGAAATGGTGAGATGTTCCCGAATCAGAAATGTATGTTTTTATGGTGCTGTTTATATTATTTATTGTAAAGCTTATGGTCCTAATAAATAATATTCTGAACATTATAATATATTTTCCAAATTTTACCAAACAAGTACTTAAGTACTATTTATGCGCTTGAGTAACTGGCGAAATCTGGTACACAGCGGGCGCGACGATATTGGCACCTGGTAACGAAGGGATTAATCAGCTTAATATTTTTAAAATGTAGCAAATGCAAACCTGACCCAGAATTTTAAAGAAATAAGCAATAATTTTTTTAATAGCCGCACGTGTTATCGGTAGAGCTTCTTCTCAAAATAACCGTGAAGTGAATTTAACTGCTCGTCAAAAACTGTAAGTCTTACTGGCTTTTGGAAAACCAATTGCGCGAATTTATAAGCAATGTAATCTTGGGATATTGCAACCGCCAGCACGCTTCAATTAATTGTTAAAGGAAAAGATTTATTTTACAGGAACGATTCTATAATATACTCCGTTTGGTATTATGACACTACTGGGTTGGTATAGTCCAACGACCCTATTGCTCTAAATGGGCACGATTGTTTATCGAGTAGAACTAAAACTTCTGCATAAAAAATATACCTATGCTATCTAATAGCAGCTTCGGATTATGAGCTATAAATCATTTTGTTTATGTCACACATTTAACCGAAATTTTGCATTTAAAAAGGAAATCCCAAATTCCATTATGTTTTTTTTTTATCGGGTCGATGGCCGCAGTGGTTAGGCGGCTGACTATTGTCGTGAGAGGACGATAGGTGCCGGGGTTCAATTCTCTGGAGGGACGGTGACATTTTTTCAGAGAGTTTAATCCCGGATCGACTTGCCATTCGCTGTTGGGAGCAAAGTGATTAACAGCGCGGCATCATAAAAGGCGATATGATGCTGTCACAAAGCCATTTAAACACAACTTACACACACTAAACTACACCGCAAGAGTTGCAGTGATAGCCAGACAAGTAATACAGCTTACGGAGTCACTGCAACTAAGCACCCACCACAAATTAAAAAAAAATATTATAATAATGCATTGTAACATAAACATATTTGCAAATGTTTTAGTACACTAACATATTCAGTAGCAATACACGGTTTCACATAATATAAAAGCTGAAACTACCATCCCTAAACATTCTAAAAACAGGCGACATAACTTCAGTTTTGAAAATACTACGATTTATCAAATGATATGTATTAAAAACTGAAAAGACGTGGTCAACTTAAAAACTATTGTTGACAATTTATAATAATTTCTTTCACTCCCGAACTTTATTACATTAAATCCATGACTAAATTTTTTACCATATTTTCCCTATTCCGGACAAAATGTTTAGAGTTTAACAAAAATAGACTGATAACAAACGATCTGGAGCAACATTTTTGTCGCAGATGAACATTTTCAAGAAGCGTCATTTTCTAGTTCGAACAAAAATAGGGGTTCCCAGAATTAATAATAGGTATAGTAATAAGGAAAGATTTAATTATTTTATTAAATAAGCGGTAGTTAAGTGTGAGAAATGATGTGCGTATTTTTAAAACTACTATCGATGCACTTGGGCTTAATATTTACAAAGTATTCCATCTAAACAAACCATACAAAAGTAAGCGGACGCAATGCATGGGATCTATTAAAATTCATTGCCAAAATGAAATATCAGACCTTGTGGCTATGCAGTGGCATACCAGATTGTTGCGTAATCGAGAAAGAACATAACTTACTATAGGTATTTTGTATGGAAATAAAGGGCAACTGATTTCTATACAGCGTTTGGACAATTCTACCAATAAAGCGTAGACCGTTCTTTATAGAATATGCACGTACTACTAGAATCTTACAAGAAACAGATATTTTATTGTGATATTAGGACTGAAAATGTGGGTGATATCAGTGGTGCTTATATGCTCCTCTACATAATAATCTACCCTTCAAAAAGTTTACAAACAATTGGAAAAACCTCAATCCCATTTAGATGATGATACGGAAAGCCATTGCTTCAATACATTTTAGCAATTATAGCACCTTACCAAGATCTACGCATTTCATGCTTACGAAAACTAAGGAGTATCTATAAAACTGGTTTCAAGAAATGTAGCCAACATTTAAGGAATTTGGCTGATGAAATCAATACATACATTCGATACAAGCAACCGCGAAAAATTTATCTTCTAGTTTTGACGCCACATCCATCTTTTTACTACAATTACAAGAGAGACCCATACCTTGAAGGTTTCCAATAAAAATATAGAGGTCTTGTCAAAACATGTAGGAATTTTTACACTCGAAACATTTCAAATGGTATTTTCTTCCACAAATTTTATTTGAGTCTGGAGTATATACACACATATTTGAAAGTCGACGCAGTAGAAGTGATAGTACAGGGAGAATTGATTTATTGGTTTCCTTATTAATTACTGGATAAGAAGTAGGATTTTGTGGCTTTGTACGAGTAATACATACGTTGACGTGCACATTTGAATTGTACCGGCAAACACGCTCATACCAATATTTTGGAAATATTATAGTGTAATAGTGATAATAAGACAAAATAGAAAACATTGAAGCAACTCAATTCGAATTCTATTGAAAATAGGCAAAAGACTACTATCGACCAATACGTATATCAAATCTTTTAAAATATCGGGTTTCCTGCTTTTCTACTACTTAGCTATCATGCGAGAGTAAAGAAAAACATCTATGTCCAGTCGTAGAGATGACGGTCATAGCGGTGATGTCAGACTCGGCCTTAGTTATTATTTACTAAATTAAAGACCCTGCACAACTAGGGAGTAATCAAAACACACAGATGTACATTTTTTGGTAACGTGTTTTTGACTGCTCAACTGGGTACAGTACTACTGATATTTGGAATTCTATTAAAATATATTTAGAAAAATAAGCTTAGCTTTTTGCAATCTTCAATGAGATAAAGAATAGGAAATGCGATATAGAAAGACAAAAGTACTTTAAAAAAATATCACTAATTTTGCTGTTTATAATACGGCAAGAATCGAAAAACATCTGCGAACCTAAAATTAATCAACAACGAGAAAGAGAAGGCGAATTACATGGTTTATATGAACAGCGAAAAAATACCATCTATTTGCTAAATTTGATATTGAATACTTTGACAAATTGTTGCTTATCATAGAGAAGATACAGAAAAAGACTACTGCAAGTTCAAAGATCCAATTCAAACTATTGAGTGTTTAGCAGTTATTGCTAGTTATTGGTAATAAAAATACATAAAAAAAATAACTCGAGTAATTAATCCTTTTTATCATAAATTTTGTCAACAACTCATTAGTATTCACTTGGGCAGCAAGCTTTTTATACCAAACTTCAATTGAACGAGGAGGCTCAGAGAACGTGAAGCAATGGAATCACCTCGTATGGCGAACACAAATTACTACAGCATTGTAAATAAAAAAGTATATCAATTTTCATTTTCTTCTTCGTGTTGAGTTGTTCAGCATGATTGATTTCGCAATAATTTATAATTTTGTCAACACCAAATCGACGAAGAATTTTTCTTCCTTTCCTTTTTTGATTATGGGGCTTCCTGCAGCATAGGGAGTTTCAGCTGTTTCTTCGTCTTGTTTTACTGGCATTAGTTCAGCAGTTACAGGAGATGATGTAAAGGGAATTAATGGGATTGCAGCTATTGGCGTTAGAATTAAGAAGACGTGAACCTTTTTTCGTATCTAAGCTTTCGCTAATTCTTTATTAGCTTCTTCAGAGAACAAAAGTGGTAATACTTAAAGTACGGCAACATCACAAGACTCATATGCAGTTAATATGCGGTAACATCAATATCAAACATCAAACAACATATTTAAAAAATATTTAAAACATTAACAACGCTAATTAAAACTCGAAAGTGTAATGTTTCACGTGGACTAACAGTAAGTCAAGTCACTTACTGCAGTTTTGAGACTTTTACAAGAAAGGATAAAACTGCTGTACACATTGTGAAAGCCGTTTGTGTTTCACGTAATTCATCGCGATCTGAAAACCGAACCTTGCTGCCGAAAATTTACTGGAATTTGCTGAAACACCTGCTCTGCAGGAATTGTTAACCAACTTGCTATTAGAAGCAATTATTTTAGTAACATGTATTTTTTTATATGATTACTATGATAATACGCATTTTAGATATTAATTTCGATTCTATATGTTTACTCATTAATAAATGTGATCCTATTAAATCAATTTAATCATATTTAATTTAAAACGAATTTTAGATGTACGAAATAAATGAAGCCAAGTGAAGATTAAGTGATTGTATTTTAGTCAACTCATGTTTTTTTAACAACATGACTTACCGTCCATTCGTTCCTGATATATTCGAAAAGTTTGCGACTTCATCCCATTTTTATTTTCCGTCCCCAAATTTTTGTTTATTACTAATTTTCTTTTTATATTTTCAGCGAACTCTTCTGCAAAATTTAAATCTTCGCTATGAATTATACAGCGGTAAAATACAACAAGCAACGTCTGACAGCCACCATTCCGTTTAAATTTTTATTCCCCTTTTGCCAAAAGTATGCACATTAAACATTAGATGTTTGTACTGCTTCAAGCTAAACATCTCATATGAAACGCACATCTGCTACATACATATTAGTCTGCGAAATATCTTGCTAGCAAAACTGTAATATACAATATAAGCAAAATCTTATTAAAGACAAATATTTACTTATAACTGTATAACATAAGCATAGAAATTTGTTACTTATTAGACACTAATTAACTAATCGATAAATTTAAATAAACAGTGTAAATCTATCACCAAGTAACTGTAAATATCATTTGCCTCTCCCAACTTTATTAAATTCTGATGGTTAGATATACAGATATTTGTTCGTATTTCTATCGTCCACATGAGAGTAGTGATGACTATTGATACTAACATGTATGTATTCGCCTCAGTGCCAGCTCGAAAATAGTCCTATTTTCGTCCATAAAATAATCACCAGCTGGTTTAATCGGCGGTCGAATTAATTTGAGGGAATGCTGAAAACGTGAATTGATGATAAGTTTATCAACGTCGACCAAAAATATGCCGGTTATTCAATATGCAAACAACGCCTACTGTCCGCAGCAGTCACTTACTAATTGCCCGTTTCATTTACAAATGTTCGGCGGTATACAAACGATTTCGCCTGAAACAAACTGTGCAAAACTTCTGTACGGTTACTCACTCAGCTATCCAATTTTAATGATGGACGTTATTACGTCTGATTCATGCGAAATCGGAGAGAAATACGACTTTAAATTAAATCGTTAGGCTGGATATTGAAGTGCTGCAAAAAGCAACGAAAAAGTGGAAGTCCTACAATTTTGCAAGTCATTAACGTCAGATTTTCCTTTAACACGCAGATCATTATAAGTTTAAGAAATCTATGAGTGGAATCAGCAAAAGCATTGAGGTTTACTACTAGTGAGGCGTTTAAGATCATTTCAATTGTGATAGACGGAATAGAAGTTCAATCTTTGTTCATTGAGATTTAAGGTACTCTATTAAATCTTATGTAAGTGTTATAAATGTGGAAAAGCACAGTCAAATAAAACAAGAAAACATACATACTCCTCTCTATGATGCAGGCAAGACATGGGGCCTTATTAAAATTTCAAATGTATTTATTTATGCGGTTTAAATTTGGCAAAGGTATTATAACCTAAGATAGGAACATATCCCCATAATATGGTGGAGAGGGAATTACTAAACCATCACTAAAGCATGTAGCACGGAAAGTAGTGTAATAAACAAGACTGTAATATCATTGCCTACTTGACAGGTTGGCGTATTTTAAATTCTGATAACACTCACTCGTTCTATACTATCCTCTCCGCACAATATTATTAGTTTGGAATGATTGAAGTTAATCACATAGCAAAATAGAAAATTTAAAATAATATCTTATTGTGTGTGTAATATAAAGATATTATTGATTTTTGGATGCCTTATCGTTTATACTGGTCCGTTAATAAATGTTTATAGCTGCAGATATTGGCATTAGTGAAATATAAGCAGCCAAGTGGCTGACGATTTATTGGAATTTGTGTAGGGTATGGGTTCTTGGGATGGACCTACTGGGAGTTTGCTGTTGATGTTATCGAAAGATGTTGTTTGTAAAAGCTATCTAGAATGAAGTTCTCTAGAGCATGAAATACTGAGATATGCTCTTTTTTGTCCGTACGATAGGTTACTTTAATTTTTTTTAAATACAGTATCTTGTTTATTATTACAGTTTTCCATGTTTCTTGAAATAAAGTTTAATTAACTTACTCTAGTAGTAAAACAATTCCTGTCCATCCATTTCCATATGCATTTGAAAATAATTGCCTTAGGTACTACTTCCTGTTTCTAAGTGATTAGCTAGAAAGCTCTTACTTCTAATGCAAATAAATTAATAAATCATGGAATGTATAGTCATCTCGTCAGAAACTTCTTTTTGAGTTTATAAAGTTATTTCAGTGCATTATACGCTATTTTAAGGCTCAACGAAATAATTGATCAAAACGACTGCACCGCCTAGTAAACAGTAGTTCAATGGCATAATCAACTGCTAGAATATCATTTACAAGTTATCTCTAATTGCTTAAAAATTTGAAATGTTAGCATCTGTTCCGAATTGTTAGTGTACCAAAGTTTTGAAAAATAATAACAAAAAGTAATCTTAAAGTCATACAAGGGTGATCCAAATTGAACTCCAAACGTATTCTTATGTCAAAAATGAAAATCAAATTAAAAAGGAAAATCAACAGCTATGCTTTATTAATGTTGAAATATTAAGTTTCTTTATTGTTAAGTAAAGTAATAAAATATCTGAAAACCGGTTAGATTTAGGTATAGGGAATGCCAGTATCAATTAAATGAGAATGAAGATAGGAATTTAAATCTGATATAATATACAGAATGTGGTATTTGAAATAAGCGAGTTATAATTGTTTGAAATTGTTGGAATTGAGTGATACCTATATGGAAAACGTCCTGTATAAAAAAATTAACATTTTAAAGGACGAGACACTTTAGTGATATCTTGCAATTCGCCATGTCAAATGTTAAGTTAGTAGCGTTTTTGTTTGCAGCAATATCGTGATTTAGTTGGGTCTGTTTTTCTAGAAAAATTAAAAAAAAATGTAATATCTTAAAAACTATTTGGTATAGGAGATGGTACATGAAATTTACTCAAAGTTTGATAGAGAATTGAAAAATGAAATAAAAAATACCATGTTCTATTTAAAATAAGCGAGTTGGTATGTACTGCCGGTGTACCGGAAGTAGATCATTCAGGAACATATATTTAAAATCAGCATTATCGATATTGTAATCTGATAAAATTTTACATTTTGTCTATTACTAACATCCCCAAAAATTTCTAATCAAAACTCCTCGCGCCACACCCTGTATATTAAACACTTTTTACCATTTTTAACCCACCCTCTCTTATTTTAGTTAGTGTGAAAAAAAATGTAAAATAAAACTATCAAAACTGCACTTTTTGCCTTGCATCTTGTATCCTCTTAACTTTTCATACAAACTTCGGACACTCTTCTATCTGAACAACTGCACAACTGTGTTGTAAAACTGCGTTTAAATTTTGAACGTTTCATAAACTTTTCTTCTCAAGAAAAAATCATTTCACTTTTCTTTTGATTAATTCGGTCTGTCTGTCTCTATTCTTTTTTTCTTCTTTCTTTTTTCTATATCCCAGTAATAAATTAATAGTGTCACATGTGTATATGTAATTTTGACAAGTGTATTCTAAATGCCCAGTGCGTAATATACTACTTTTTATTAATTTTAATTAACGTCACTGAAATAATATAACAGTATATTCCTGCAAACAGACGAAATATTGGATAAATTAAAATCTTATTACTATCAACATAAAATATAAGTTTAACACTTCAGCACTTACTAGCCTAATGCTGTCCTTCAAGTCTGACAGGTTTGTGGATTTATTACCGCAAAAAATTTCGTTCAGATAGCCTCACAAAGCAAGGCATTGTCGGGTCAAGTCTATGTCACCTCCCTTAGAGAACACATGGGCAGGAAATTCGGACGACCTGCGCTTCATTTAGTGGAAAGCACATATCATTTTAGTTTAGATCAATGACTTCGTTTGGTTTTTCCCAATAGTGTAAACCATTACCAGCAACAGCAATGTTAGTTTAGCCCTCCAAAAAGCATAGACCAACAATTTCCTCAACCAATTTCGATAATGCATTCATTTCTCTTGAATAACATATGTATGTTGACTGCCCCACGTATAACAAACCTGCTCAAGTGAAAGCAAGTTTCACTACTTTTCATCAGTTGGTAGCAAAAATCCGCATCATCTTCTGTATTTTCTAACACCTAGAAAATTAGACTTTTAACATTCCTTGCGAATGCAACTTTAAGGAAACAAGATATCAAAAACGTTTTCTATAAAAAAATCGATGAGAGCACTGTTCTGCTATTGTCTTCGGTTTATACCTGTTAGAAAGGTGTGACAATATATTTTGCACCAATTATTAAAGATTTTCTTAAATATTCCGAATTCATATCCAATAAAACAGAAACTATAGCTGTTATTTTACGATTCCATAAAACAAATCTATCCCTTCCATAGAAGAAGAATTGGAGTCGTCTAGTATGGAGAGCCCAGATTAATCAATCACTGAATTTCGTCATACACTGATGTAAAATTATTCCGCGTTTCTTATACATCGAAGAAATTTTGAAGAACTACAATGCAAAACCAATATAATATATATATACTATATATACAATTAAGATGTGAACAGTTATTCACTGGGATTGTTCGGTCAATGAAATGACAGTAATAGAGCAATCTATTTATTCATTGGTCAATATTTCGGAAACATTTTTTTCCATTGCAGATAGGATAGATTGTCAGATTTCTGACTGGTTGTCATTTTAGCATGTATATGTGTCTTGTAAGTTAAATTAGTTTATAACGCCGTGATGACATAAATAAATGTCGAAAATTTGAGGAATTATAAGTATCTTTTTATTTTATAACAGACAGAAAACCCAAGATTATCATTTTTGTTCCCTAACGCTCGAAATAGAAACATCTGCATTAAAGTTTAAATATATACAGATAAGGCATCTGCCCGCGTTTTGTAGAGAAGTATTTGTATTACTTGAATTTAATCTTACTGACATAATCTGTTCTCTGTCAAATCTAAAGCGCATACATCAATAAATATACTGGATATTCCATTCTGTAAAAATCAAATAAACCAATAAATTCGGATCATATATTTCAACAGACCTTTTTCCCAGCCAAACCAATTGTAACAATCTTGCACAGAATGTTTTCAACGGTAGAGAGTCAGTATCTGTTTTTTACTCGCATGAAAAATTTTATTTCTTCAGATATTTATTTGACGAACAAACGCCTGTTTTATAACCTGATCGTTCCGTTTTTATGGCAAGCTGGCTTTTTTCGACGTTTTTGTTTCGTGTTTTTTTCATTTCATTCGACTCCGGAACAAATAAATAAACAGACCGACATTAATTACCGCACAGAACTGTACAATAAACCTATCGAAAAAATAATCAGGCTCTCCTATATAGTAGCGCAAATTTAATCACGCATGATAAATTAGTCTAGTGCAGTGTGATATACATTGGACGTTGCCGATTTGAGAATTGATGGCATCAGTTATTGCCGATATAGAGACGTGAAAATATTGACAGTGCATGTACATATGTGCGTAATAATTTTACGTATACTTTTTATAACAGGATTAAAGCTTATAATATGAAACTAATGTTATTAGTAATATTGGCATATTTGTACCACATACATAGCGGAAGATATGTCAGGCTTGCAATCTCAATGTATATTTACCTTCACTAAAACCGGTTTGTATAATTTGGCGCGTCAGAAGATCTCCTTTCAATCTTTGATGTATTACTGCATCACAGATCAACTATATTGGTCAATAATGTTCAGGAAATAATATGTTCCTTCTGTGTTTAGTAATAGTCACTACGGTAGCGTTCTTCCAAATTTGCGGGAAATGTCCAAGGCAAATGATGATATTAAAAACATTACCAATTATTTTAAGATATTTTCAGGTAGCTCTTTTAGAGCCGTGTTGGAAATTGAGTCACAGCCAAGGGCGTTGTTTGATTTTGTTACTTTAATAAGATAGAGAATGTTAGCCATTCGTAGAATTGAGCATTCTCTACTGTTACCTGCCCTTATCCCAAAATAAAGGTCTCAATTCAATGCGGAACCATCTGTCAGGAATTGTGGCTTGAATACAGTGACATTTTGCAAGGATTCAGAGATCTCTAAATGCGCGTTCAAAGGCGACAGTGGCGGTATGTTATATTGCTTCCAAAGTCTGGGCTTATTATATTCTCCTTAAATTGTCTTCAGTCTATACATCGTCGAAGGGCGGAGTGGTGTGTCTCAGCTCCACCTGCGAGCAAAAGAGATTTTATGGTCTGTAAGTCGGAAGTTGACCAATTGGAACGTTTATAGAAATAAGTATATAAAAATGTTAGGTCAGATGAAGAATATTAGAGGGATGAAGTTGAAAATTCTTCTACCATACGCATTTGTGGTTCTACACTCCCACAAACGATGTTTAGCGTTGAGGTCACAAGTTACTACGACCGTATCTTCAAACAAATTCACAAAACCAAAGTCTTTTGCACACGAAATAATCCGACGCTGTGAATGTAGAGTAGCAAGCATTAACTTCTACTCATTAATCGTAAACATTCTCGTACGTCGCGACTATCTAAAGCCAATTCGTTTGCGAGTAATATAAGTTATGTTAACAGAATTCCAAGTGAAAAACTGTGTCTAAATCCACATAGTTTGTCACGTGGAACTAGAACACGTATCTATTAAGTCACTTGGAGAGCTGTTCGCATACGGCGCCAAATCTAAAATTAATTGTCAGGTAAGTTTGAAAATTAAGAATTTTTCAGCTACTTCACTATTGACAATTGATTTTCCATTACTAGAATTTTCCGAATAAGTATTAGCTGTTCTACGAAACAACACTTTATAAAGCCTTTCATTATTACAACAAAATATACATATCTTCAGTATACAGAATAAATGTGCCAACAAGAACAATTTTCTTATATAGATGAGCCCTGTATACCAGCAGTTTCCGTATTCCCAACACTTCAACTTAATTTCAATGAACGTTTATTCTACATTTAACATAAACCGAATTAAATGTTTCGAATGCTCCAATTCATCAATGCATAATATATAGTGCGAGTACATTGTCATATCATTTATACAAGACTCGCAGTATCCTGAGAGTCGCTAGCGTATTTTCAGTAATCTGAAAGCGAACAGTTGAAGTGCATTCGTGCGTGGTCCGCCTCATTGTTATACATCGATGAATCAGAGAGGGCGAACTCACGTCGATGCACGGAACGTTAAAAGGGTCACCCTCCTAGAACATCATACTTCACTAGTCGTAGCCGATGTAGCCTTCCTGCCGTCGTCTAAATTTGATCGTGACAGTGGGAAAATTTACCTGCCTGTTCCCGCTCTCTCATTCGACGTGACTACACCGACCTGCCGCCTTTCAGTAGGCATCGCGACGCTGCCAAGCGGCGTCTATCCTTACTTACTCCTCTACTGCTTGTATACACAACAGTTAACATACGACACAGACACGATATTATTTGTCGTTTCGGGTGTAGTGACGTTTCTATCACGTTTTACCATCTGTTTTCTTATTTTTATTTCGTCCTACCGTGTCACACCTGACTGTATTTTCCGCTATAGCGTCTAAAGTCATATCTAAAGTTCTATACTACAACCGGAAATAAAATGATTGACTGGGTGTCTATTGTGAGACACTCCAGACGTAGATTTTCGAATTACATGTATGGTGTACCCAGTAAAGTGAGGAAACGTCGTCGTCAGAAGCTTACTGTTCAGAATCAAGGAGCAGCAGGAACTGGTTCGTCACATACATCCAATTGCTCTTGTTGTTGGGTGGACGAGTTACAGGTATCGAGAAATATATTTCCTCTCCATGTCATTCAAATGTTATAGCAGTCATACTTATCTCAGGCAACATTTTCAAATTGGAAAAAGTTAATAAGACATTGTACGTGTTAGTATAATTGGCAGCAATTACAATGAATATTGGTAGCAAAATATCGCGAAATTCAATAATTCAAATTCATTCAGTAAATATGTTAAAGCCACCTGTTGAATTGAGATCTTCGCTGGAAAGTAGTGCTGTTAGGTATGCCAGGAAAAACTGAAAACTCTCGGCAATGTTTTCGTAGACTTTGCACCTTTAAAATTATCACATTCTCTTAGAATTAGTAACTTCATTCATCCATAAATATAAAAATAAACGTTGTTGACTTCACATCAGACTGACCTGAATTTACACAGCAGACATTTTGGAGCCACAATTGTTCTTGAAATTGAGTTATTTTAAGTATTTGTTTAAATTTAGCATATTTATTTGTGCATAGGTGTAATTAATTGTTTGAAGAGGTACTCACATATTTTACCAAATTAAGAAATTACAAATCTGTATACTAATTGAATTAAAAGGGTTTCTTAATATCAATTTGTTTGTTTGTAGCAGTAGCTTTCCACAAACAAGTAGTAGAGTGTAATTAATTCGTCCAAAAGTAATTTAACCCTATGCTCTTTATAATCAGTTGTTGCTTTATTGATTTCTCCTGGCACATAGTATTTGCTGGAAACTTCCCTAGTTTTTTTATAAAATATAATATCTAGACACCTCTGTTTTAAAGTCGTTAAAAATAACTATCTACGTTTGGATTTAGTAGGTATTCTAAAGCTTTCATCTATTAAGTTATTGATCATAATTACAGTATTATACAATTCTTGGGTTCAAACATTTTATAAATATATCTTTTTCCTTTTATCCAATCAACTCGGATATAGAATATACGACATAAATACCTACGCTAACGAACTCAAAACCTATTTCTTAGTGATGTTCTCTTGATACTCATTATATCTTCTGCAAGGTTCGTATAATATGATGCAATACATTGCAAAGTTAGTCACCTACAGATCTTTAGTAAATTGTAATTAATAATTATCTAATATTGTTAAAATAATTTTTGGTACGAAGGGTGCAACTACAGCAGCTTCCTAAGTTGTATCAGTTGTCAAGACTAACATGCAGCTTTTGCTACGTAGATTGTCTGCGTAAAGGTGTTAGCATTTTTTATTGTGCTAATTACCTTAGGAATATTGAATTTTGTTGCCACAAAATTATGTATTTATTGTTGACGTCAATAAATTCTACTGATATTTACACACTAAAACTGTTCTACTACAAATAATCTAAAATTACTTTTGGAAAACGATATTTCTCACTTTAAATGTGTTTCAAATATCAGTACGAATTTCGAAGTATATGGTTTTATTTAAGTGGTCTTCAAAGCAGGGAAAAACGCATAAAGATAGGAATTTTTATAGTCTTCCCAATATATGTATGTTACGGTAAAACGAACTTTCATGTATGCTTATTAGAGTGACTACAAGTCGAGCTTTTTAACAAGTTATCATGATAATAACTATAAGCAAGATTGAAACCAAGCTCCAGAAGCGTTTTTGTAACTTTAATATAATCTTAAATTAAGAGGAAGATTATGTTGTTTAGTGGTTTATCACTACATATCTTTGAAATTATTAGCAGAGGAAGAAAAAACAACAAGGCGGTATCTGTACGGTTAATATCTTCACTTGCGCAATTATTTTACGCCACAACGGTTTCTTTTTGTCCTTATTTAACTATTCCATTCTTAGATGTAGAGTATATGAAAATTTGCTGTCGAAATTATCTTGTGAAGTATAATTTCGTATTATATTTTGTATTGAATTTCATCATCGGATACTGGTTTTATTATACAGATTGGCCTATTGAACGGTTCCCATTCAACTTAAAATACACACACATAGACATGTACCACGTATGTGATACAGAGCGGAGGGGATGCCGTGCATGTCGTAGGAGGTATGCAACTAACGGATATGGATTTTTTTTCTACTCCCATACTTTAATTGTATTATTAGATATGCTGAACCTGTACTTGAATGATGTCCATTACAATACAGATTTTCATTATGATACAAGTTTACTTATATCCAATAGGAATACAGATTTTTCAATACGATACAAGTTTATATCTAATAGGAATGCGACATTCCAATATTCAATATGACCGTGACTACATATCTGACAGATATAAAAATTAATTAAATTTGACAGTTCTCTGTATCTATTTAAATAGGTATAGTAAAAATTAAAGAAATACGTATGATATTATGGGGTCGTAGAAAAAATAGTGTATGCCACTCGCATTTAATCGCTATTAAGGCACATTCATTTTATCAATTTTCATACTCGTGTCTTAATAGCTATCATTAAATGCTCATTGCATAATATACTATTAAATTAAAATTGCGATAATATTAGCAGACTAAAAAATGAGGTCAATATTATTGTACAAACCCAAAAAACTAAAGAATGTAATGAATTAAAAGAAAGAACAATCTTTATATTTAAGTAACAAGTTATTTCAAATAATCAGATAAGCCAACATAATTTTCAACTTAACGATAAAATGTCTGTAGTAGTTTAGATTTTAAAATTTTATAGGAATCACACTGATATATGATTTATACCACGCACCGCTAGTTTATACAAATCGCATCGATAGTCTTTTCGAAACTCTAATAAACTTTCGCTATAATTGTATTCATTTGGATATTCTAACAACTATTCTCTTCGCGTAGCATCTTGGAAATACACTGTAGAATAAACTTATCTTGTTAGTAAAGTACTTGTCGATGTGTAAAATGGCAAGGTATCTGCAAAAGGTCACCAAACTACCAAACGTAAACCAACTCGCAATTTCAAATACCAGATTAAAAAACCTACAGCAATAAGTTCTAATAAAACTTACGGTAAAATAGAAATACACTCCCGTTATATAAACTACCACTTAGAAGTAGTAGTAATTACTTGATTGCTATCTCTTTAATTTAACACCATTTCATAGATAAAAACAGTTCTTGAAACAAAACAAAAAAATTTCTCTCAAAGAATTTTTTTTACTCTGGAAATCCCTGTCTGCACCGAACAATATTTATTGACAGCAATGATGTTTTTGAATGGACAAACACGATTGTTAAATGCTAGCCATTTTTTCCATTTCGAAACTAAATACCTGCCAGTTCAATCCGTATTTAAGTACTCTATTTGTACATACATATTATTTTCGTGATTGACACATTTTTACGACTAAAATATTTATAGTCTGAAAACTTATGGCGTTCTAAGTTAAAATACACATGATAATTATAGATTTTACGTAATATTAACATTCCCAGAACTTTATAAACACATAAACAACAAGCACGTGTTACACCAATCTTTAACCTACAATTGTTTTGAACTGACAAGTCATGCGCTAAGAAATAAGAATAATAAAAAATTTCTCTATTATGTTTATTTCGTTAACGTGGTTTAGAAGGTGAGGGGTCTTTTAGAAGCAAATATGAAATGAAATGTGGGTGACGTTTTTCAATTATATTATGTCAGAAGATAATCAGTGTATGTCTATCAGATACTACATTAAAAAACATATTTTCATAATACTTTTAAATGAATTATAGTCAAAACAAAAAGTTAAGATGTGTAACACCAAAGATTGGTGTAACAGCATATTCTCTCTCTGGCTCTTCAAACACTTCATTCCTCGATTCGATGTAGTTATCACTAATTAGGTGTCTTTATTGAAGTTGTCTTTTACACAAGATGATTTTCTGGAACAAGATTGATCATTACATCAGTAGAAAGAGGTTAACAACAATTTTAACGCAAATTAAACTTCACGTCGGTTTCGCAATAGCAATTGTTCGAAAATTTTTATGAAAAAAGGTCTTGAATTTAATAAATTTTATTCAATACTGCCTAACTCTACTGTATTATTGGCCACTGTTTACCAAAGAGAGTGGGTTGAGGTTTTGACAAATTCAGTTGCAGATTAAACTTGGAGTCTTAATCTTATAGAGACGACTGTTAATGCGTTCCACAAACTGCGACCAGTCAAACGATGGGACAGAAGAAAATAGTTAGTTAACATTGCTGGACTTGATCCACCCTATTTTTGGTATATAAATTAAGCAGCATAGCGCCAAACATGAAGCATTGGAGAATATCTTAGTAGTAGTTGAAATGAATTAAAAATTTTTAGACTGCTCTTGAATAACCTTTTCTAACACCTAACTGGTAAGTGATTAAGTTTCATAGGTAGAGAGATTTTCGAAATCGCTTGCACTACAAAGTTTCCTTTTAATTGCTAAGGAATGCACCTCTAGGTATTCAAACATTAACAATATGCCAAATGTACAATGTACGAGCAGCACCATTTTAGCAATATGATATTGATTTTATAACGATGTTTAGCCGAGCATATCATATTTAGAATTAATATGAATATTACATTGCAACAAACCCCGTGAAAGGGAAATTGAACCGGTAATCTTTATAATTATAACAGCTAATAATCTGAGTAACTGGACGTGATGTTGCAGAGATATGTATATTATTCCTAAAGAAATAATTTAAAACATCTACAATGGATATAGAACTTGGTGTAGTGTCAGTAACTGTAACACTAAAACCCAGAACTATTAGTTTATTCTATAGGATTTTGGAATTGGCTTTTATGACAGTTCCAATCAGCGGCGAACCTAGAGTATTTAATTTGATTTGATCTCGTATCTTAGAGACAACAATTTCATATTACTGGCTAACAATTACGATAATTACATAATAAACAGATATGTTTCAAGGAGCGCGAGCTTTCAAAACAAAAGAGACCTTCGGTGAAAAATTATTAGTTTATCATTAATTTCATCCATTCTAATATTAGAATGGAAGTGTATTAATTTTAAACCACGATAAAAATCAGCTGTTTATTTTTTATATAAGTTTGGACTTCACTGTAATGATCTGTTTCTCTAATGTCAATTTGGCAGCACACAATGTTGTGGTCTGTGTCTGTGTCTGTGGTGTTAGAATCATTATCGCCAAAGCTGTACACACGCATCAGTGACGAGGACAGTGTTTAACAGAAATGAAGAAAATAAATGTAGTTAGCTCATTTATGATCTGATGTATTCCTATAAGATTCTGAGTCTTAGAAAAACATTGTCTGAGTGAAATACCTCGCTCATGTATTGATATTGCAGTACCCACAGCAACAGAGTTGGTCTGTGAGAGGTAGGTATTCAAACAAGATGCTCAAAGTTCATCCAGAAATAACTTATAACTAAAATTTGGTGGTCCATATGCGATTTTGATTACTTTGTTGTTAATTTTCTTCTATGGAAGCGATTACATCACTACATGTAATTCTTATTATTTTATAAATTTTTCAACAAGGAAGTCCATAATAATTTATTGCCATTGCAGTGATTATTCAGTGTCAAAAAATCCAGAACAAAACTTAAATTGCACACAGAAAATGAAATTTGGATAAAAATATAAATCAAAATCAAAAAAGGACGAAACGAGGATATAACTATAAAGCAAAATTGAAAAGTATATTAATTATTGTTTAACAATTTTCGTAATTGTCCTCATTTTGTCAAACTACGCTTAAAAAGCTTTACGATTATGTTTTCTTGTTCATTTTTTAAATCTTTGCATCTAATAGGTAATAATAAACGTTTACATTAGTTGCTTGTAACAATCTAGCTGCAAACAAAATGCTTCTAACGCATACACCTGCATGTATATACAAACAATTCAGAGCTACATATATCTCCACTCAGCATAAAATTAGTAGCATGTATTATTGAAACAAATATGTGCGGCAACTGCAATTTCCAGTTTATTCCAGAATATCTGTATAACATATAGGTAGAACCGTTTGTTGAAACAATTGTAATGTAAAAGCTGTGCTTATTTAAGTCTGACAACAGATTTACTACATAGCAGTTATTTGAATGCACGTAAATCTTCCCGAAATTAATCATGGCAGAAGTATACCGTTCTAGATGATGAAAACAACAATTAAACTATAAATGTCTTAGGAACATTGAAAGTGAACTTTAAATAGAACGCTTTCGTTGCAAATGTAGACTGTATACACTATCCCGTACATATGTTATGAATTGTAGACGCTCACAAATGTACACTAATGAGTTTATGAGGAAGCATTAAAGATTTTGAAAGCGAAAACGGAATTCTATTTGTTTATCTTAGCTTCAAAGATGTTTTTGTACGTCTTTGTCCAATACGTATAAATCACAAGGTGACAGATTCAATGTATTCAAATTACTAGATAACCTTTGCTTTTGCGATTTGGTATACAACAAAGGTTTTGCTATTTTATTACATCATTATAAAACTAGTTCGGTTCACAAAATAAGCCGAGTAACATTGCGAACCTAAGCTTAGTGCAAATATCGAAAGACTATTAATCGCAAATGTCAGCTCAATGAATCACGTACGCTCATCCTGTTAGTAAAGGAAATTTGAAATTCGACTCATAAAATTTAATATCGCATAGTTTCTTACAAAATGAAGATAAAACACCGAACTGCTGGTTAAACAGTATTGAAGCAATAATTTTCAAACAAATTGATGTTGGAATATACTGTTATGATATGTTTAGTTTTGACACTTACTGCATAAAATTTATGAGGCTATAAATGCGAGAAAATACGGAGGTAGCAGTAATAACCTTTAACGGAGAATAGAAAAGGCACAATAACTTCAAAGCCAAATACGTTTTTATGACATTCGCATCTCTTGATATTGTGACCATGATAATTCATATATCTATTTCAAATAACTAGAAGAGAAGTAATGGAAAAACTGACTTCTGTTAAGGTTATTATAAAAGTAGAAAAGAGTATTAGCATCAAAAAGCAATAGTATGCGATTTGAAATAAATCAAATGTTACAGGTATGTATGTACTATCGCGAGCATTTTAAACGACTCACACTTCAAGCGTTATGGCCGTATACAGCTTCTCGAAAGATTTGAGAAGTAGCACTGGGCGACTGTAATTAGGGGTCGATAACAAGCAGGTAGAAAGATTCGCAATAAATTATATATCCTATAATGCTTGTAATACATGCTACATGATTATAATATGATTCGTATTTATTGACGAAATTCGCTCTGTTTGATGGTATGTCTAGAACATTCATACGCAGTACAAGTTTAAAATATATTTTTATATATAATATTACTATTGTATTTATAGGAAATTTGATGAAGGAAAAACAATGTTTTCAAAACATTAAGAAATTATTAAAATTAAATATCAATTTAAACAAATATTTATTTCTGAATATATATTATTAATTTTTTAATAGGGCGAATATTTAAGGTAATTATCAGTTGATTTAGGAACATTTTATTGGACGAGACAATTGAAAACGTATTACACGGCATCTGACTGCTCTAAATTAAACATTTTCCAGGTACTTAACGGTTGACAATTAGTTCTACATGAAGAAATTATATTGAATTTACTTCAGTAGTGCAAATTGTACTAAGAAATAACTATTATTGGCTTTAAATTCTTATTAAATTAATACAACTGTCGTATTTATACAAACGTTTAAAGTTCAACAAACACCGACAAATAATATTATCAATAATCTTCTTTTAAATAACCATAATGTGCATCTATAAACAACTATATTTCTTCATCAAATTTTGTATTGTTAATGTCAGTAAATTATAAGTAATATTTCAATTAAAACCGACATTTTAAATAAAATTTCACAAAAGGCTAAGAAATAAGAGATATTTTTGTATTAGAAGTATACCTTGTTTAATTTCAGACTTTTTGTAAAAAGACGTTAATCACATAATATTTCTATACGTTCTATTATCGGCTGTTTCAATTAAAACATTGTCCACATACTAATAAAATAATATTAAATTCTTTCCATAATTACGTGTTCTAATCAGTAAGTTTATAATTTTTGCAATAATTGTTGTTAGATCAATATTTTCCCTGAGAAAAATTATATTTTTCTTATTCAATTAATTTGAGTACGGTCTACCTTCGCTCAGTACATCATATTCATGTCAAATATATTCATAATTCTTTTCGCTTATATTTCTTTTAGATAGTGTCTCTTCTCCGGCCTGCGGCTATACGGCTTATTACAGTTGCCCAGTTACATTTACCTATATATTGCTCCGAGTAAGGAAAGCCTACAATAAATACGTTTTATGGCAGTTTGAGTCGTTTAAAATGCTCGCGATAGTACATACAATATAGTCTGATGTCTGTAACACATCAACAAAGGTATTGTAAGAAGCGTTTTGCCATGTCAATGACCTAAAAATTTTTGGTTTGAACACACCCATTTTAATCTTAATTAAAGAAAAATATAACAAGTATTTCTTTATCGTAACGGTTGCTAATTAGTAAACTTGAGTCAACTTGAAAATGTTGCTCAAAGGATTCCGTTACCAAAAGCTTCCTGAGATTTTTCCGCTAACTCCGAACCCCTACCATTTTTTTCGGGGCAATATTCAGTATTTACTCGCTGCTAATTTTTCACTGCCATAAAATTCTTCGAAAAGCATTGCGGTGTGAATAGTATGCCTTTGATGTATTTATAGTTTTTTTCCTGCGCTGTTATAAAAACTACCTCAAAGGACCCATATCGAGTTGGTCGTTCTTACTCTTTTTATAACAGTTTCTTCTCTAATATTACTGTCCAGTGACCATGTGTGTTGATTTTCAATTTCTACATTCAAGCGTTTCGATAAAAATTTTATCCGATGTATCTCCCATTTTTATATGTTTTTGTTTTGTTTCGCTGGACAAATTTCTACTAAATTTGTATATGTATACCTACAGTACAAGAAAGTCTACATATATAAGTAAAAAAAGATGCTTGTTTTGGAAATAGATGATGAAAAACGATTTCTTTTGCCACAAATGGATCATTAACGACAAGAACAGCTTAAATTTTAAGTATTTCTCTAATAAGTTAATTATGAACAAAGTTACAGGCATTGAAGTACGAATGGAAAAATTTACCTCTCCTTTACGGTGAGAGTTGATATAAATTTATATCACTAAAAGAAAGATTATCTATGATTTCATAATCCAAAATCCAAAATATCAATTGATGATCTGCATTGGTTTCAAAGTTACGAATTTTTTACTCTACGAAATAGAGGCAAAAATGGCGTGCGAACCCTCTATAACACGAGTCACACGCAATTGAAGTAATTGAAACACCTGAAAATTACATTGCTTAGAATTTCAGTTTTATCAATATTAAAACCATTTGGGAACATTGTATTACCTTTGAGTTGAGTACTCTTGATAAATTATGGTCCTAGATTATCTTCTAAGATATTTTAAATTTATTTACTAGGTTCTACTTTGTCTCTTCAAGATCATTATATTAACATGCCAGATTTTTTTTTTTCTCATATTTGAGCCATTTTTAAATTTAGTCTATACAATATTAATTGTGATTTTTACGTATAAATTTAAATCGTTCATTTGTTCTGTGCTGGATCCCAAATCTCGAAAACAATAATTAATTTCTCGCTGTATGCTTCTCTTAATCCAATTCGTACCAAGAATCTAGTTATCTCAATTAATTAAACAATGTCTTTCCCTCTTGAAATTCCATTTTTATGTCCTAAGGAGAGGTTCAATAAAACCGATAGTGACGAAAAGGACTAAACTTGCGTGTGTCAGTAAGTTGTCTCTATAATGACGTCAACTGTCAAATTCTGTCAATTTTCCGTGAAATGGATAGTAGGTATTGAATGTCATAATGAAAGCAGTATTTATCATTGAAAGGTTTATCAGCAATATTCATAAAGACTTGAAGGATTTTCTGAAGAATTTGACTCCTTCAGTTCTTCTATTGAAGTATGCGTTTGTAAGTTCAAATGTTGTCATACGATCGTTAAAGGTGCATCAGTTAGTAGGCATTCGGAATCTGCTACTCTGTCTAAAATTTTTCAAACAGTACATACTAGAGTGCAGAAATACTATGGTTGTAAATTGTCTGACATAACAAAGGCTGTAAGCATATCTAAGGAAAGGAGCAATGTATAGTTTCAATTCAACCTTGACTATAAAGAAGCTACTGTGACGTAGATGCCATGACTGTTCAGTATTGACTAAATATTGCTACAAATAAAAATTTCTCACATCTGCATGTGCGAACATTTTCGAAGAGATACAGTAGATTTTATGTGTCAATTTATTACCATGAGAGATAGGGCCTGGGATGATAATTATAGGTCCTAAGTAGATACTGACGCCAATGAGGTTCTGGTCCTCTGAAGAAGATAATAGCTATTATCTACAGGAAAGGTAATATCTCCCGTTTTCTTTTTAATTCAAAACATATTCTTCTTGTTTGCTAATTTTCAAAAAATCAACCCATTACAGCTACATACTACACAAGTCTTCACTAACTAAAGCAACAATTCATCCTAATTTAGCTAAATTATGCGAACTGCAAAGTTGCTTCCTTTATTGTCAGTTCATATACGCTAATACTTATAATTATACAGCAAACTATGAAAATCATTAAAACCAGTGATGTAAATCCATGGCGCATTTTCATGTAAAACAGATGTTAATATAATTTTGTCGGTCGAAGGTTACCCTCAGAATCAATTAAAACTCCTATTGAAACATACGTAAAAAACAGTTGGTCTAGCACTTTCTCCAGAACTAAAGTATTTAGTAAAACTTTATCGTACGAATCTCATATAATATTTTCTTCTCCCGTTCGTATTTGCAGAAATCGCGTTACGTAGAGGATGACATGCCACCACCCCCTTCTCCACCTCGGATCCGAGACTCGGCGACAAACTTGGATGGAATTTCAAAGCACGGTTCTCTGGAACGAGTAGCTAGAAGGAAAAGTTCGGTGGATAGAGATCACATAACGAGAGACATTTATAAAACGTCGACGGTAAGTACCTCTACTGTAGCATTACAGGATTACATTTACTAAAAGCGTGACATGCCGACAACACGAGCAGCAAATGTTAAAAAATATGGTCGGTAACGTGAACTTGAAAAATTCGAGCTATTTCTAAAAGCGAGCTAGGAAACTACTGAAAAAAAAGAGGTGCTCGTGTTTTCCCGCGTTCCTTTATTGTGCAAGAGGCACATAATTGAACAGAAATGATTAGCATTTGTACTAGCACATGCAGCTTTCATGTAAATAGACATATTCCATTGTTAACATTATAAATTTCCAAAAACTACTTATTTTATTGTATATTGATTATAATTAATTATTTAGCATTAATAGCCATTATGTGTTTCAAACACATGCTTGTTTATTAACTTTTCTATAGCACTACTGAGAATATTTACTTAATTTCTTAATGCTTCTTAATGGTGGTTACCACCCGATAGTAATGCTGAATGCCATACAAAAAAATGCAAAATTTCTCACTCAAAAAACTCAGTACAAATTTAAGAAAACTCAGAACAATTTTACAGATAAAATTATTAAAAGAGAAAATATGGCCCATATCGATTTTCAGTTCTACTCTTGTATGTATAAACTCTTTTGAAAAGATACGAAAGACTTTTGAAATGTTAAGCATTTTATTTGCTCAATAGCAAATCATTTAACTGTACCTTTTATACATATGTACATATGTACGACGCGGGCAACCGTTTTGTTTTCTGAGTTTGGCGCGGAGGAGTAGGACAAAATCAAATCAAGTTTTTGAAAACTAGTTATCTTCTTAAATTAAAGAGTATTTCTGTATTCTAATAATATTTCACCGATTAATCAACCGGCATTTTCCCTAGACACAGCTGTGCTAGCGCAATGACTGCCTGTGTAGACAGACAGGCAACACTGCAACCTCAATTTTGTATTTCTTAAGCTGTCTAATGTAATTCAATCAGTCGCTGTCAAGATCAATGTCCATTCAACTGTAACTCGAATTCTAGTCACACATATGCCAGGACGCATTAGTATCCAAACAAGATATTGTATTTTGTAGTATTTTGAATATGATACAAGCGGTAACCGAACGTTTAGGAGCGAATCAAAAATTGGACAGAGGAAGAAAATTTAAATAGAAAACGGGGTTCAGAAAGGCGTTCAATCAGAGCAAGACAAGAGAATGAAATATTATTACACTTATTTCTCAGCAATCCATTCACGTTGTTAACGAAATTAAGAAACAGATAATAAAAAAACAAGACTGCAGCTAATAGGAACTATTTAAAAGACGAAAACAAAAATTACCCTGTTACGATACTCCTATTGGTGTGTATAGACCCAACACCAGACATAACAAAAGATATACTACTCTAGTAAAGCGAAATGGACGTCTCCCAGTTCAAATGTAGGGTTGTATTAGTTGCTCAATTCGTGATTATTGTTATGAAATTGGAGAACACTCATCAAGCTCCTTTTATACCAAAATTTTAGATAATACTATTGTTCCTTCCTACCACCTTCACGAAATGTAGTTGCATCCCAACAGCAAACAGCGGACACCAATTTCACATGACGGTGCCACAAGCCACAAGTTTCTGATTAGACTCGAACTCGCACCTAGTGGACTTTAGTCCTTGCAAGTCAGTCGACTTTACCATTACTTGTATCGAGTGGTTGTAATAGCCATGTTTCCTTTTAATGTAATAAATAAGTCAGTATTATATATTATATATTTCTTAAGCCCATAATATAGAGCCAACTAGACAAGCGATCGATAATTGGCTTCGTTCCAATTCATTTCATTGGAAGAACACTTACTGATTACTTTTGTTTCAATAAAAGAGAATACAATACCTCTCGCATCAGCCAGCAGTTTTTGATACAGACTGTTGTAAGTTTACTTCAACTCTTATATATATAGTATGCAGTTTGTATCAGAGTTTGGGTACTCTACTTTATAAATGCAATTTGCCTGACACTGTAAACTAAATTTACAACACACAAAAGCACATCTACCACATGGAAGCGATACGGTCACAATAGCTACTTGACTAGCGGATGGGTGAAATAGGAGTGAATTGAGTTCTGCTGTTTGTGAGTTTGATGCTTGTTTTAACAGGCTACCCGTACACGATATCGTTTGCGGAAGTATCGACCAACGCTAGCTCACTGTTGGCGCTTCCTTTAATTGATTTTTCCTTCAATTTCCAGATATAATGGACTTGACGTTTGAGTTAGAAGCTGTGTAAACTTAGTTACACTCTCTCGTATTGCATAGTGCAAACAGAACGTATCTAGGCCAAAAGTTGTATACTATAGTAGCAAGCTAATTTCTCGCGAACTAGATTTTTATTTCTGAAAGAGTTGCGTGTTGGTATAATTATATTGTGTCTTTACTACATTTTCTTTTAATATAAAACATAATTAAATATTAATCAAGTATATGAAATATATTGTTTGCTTGTTTTATTGAAAATCGTTACATCTGAAACTTCTGAAAATTTTAGGCATGCTAGATGTCTAAACCAACTTTAGATATAGAGTATCACTATTACATCTTCATTCACATGAACAGCGTATTTGTTCGAAATTATTTGAAAAGACTTCCTACTGTGAAATAATAATCTTTAGTTACTTTGTGGTTATTAATACTTGATCTCAGTTAGAAATTACATATTTGTGCATGCACATAAAAATAGTAAAAAAAACTGAAGATGGAATTTAATTGTAAATTATGTACACACATACGAACCAACCTCTAAATGAAAAAAAATGTAATTGTACACAACTTACCACGCGCCAATAAACACACATTGGTCAAAACATTTTGGCTAACTACCAATAAAATCAGAAGTAGGGCAACTCAACACTTGTTTGTTTGCTATAAGTACCCCGAAATTAAAAAAAATGTTTGCATGAACCGCTATACTACTTGTACCGAGAATGTACAAGTGGTAAGAACATCGATTTTTGAAATGCTTGCAGTATTTAAAGTTTTATTTGCATCCATCTTTTATTCAATTCTGAATTATATTAACCCGCCTTAAATATTGTAGAATTAATAAGACAATAACTTTACAAAATTAATACTCTCATAAGATGTACACAATTTAACACGGCTTTAATTCAATACTAATCGCGACAATATGTATTCATGTTTCGATATGTCAACCTTTTACAAAATTTAGAAAATGTATTTGTAATTTTGGCTACTGAGGCCTTCACTTGGTATTGATTTTTTAATCAAAAATACTATTAAAGCAAACGACTTTCATATAAAAAGAAATAATTCAATAGACAAAATTTAATCTTATACCAATAAATATGTGCGTCTTATCCGCCGTTTAATTTCTACAAGTACCTATATTTTAAAAAACACCTCCCATCGAAATGTTAAACCGACTGATTGATATTACCTCAGTAGCCTTCTTATTTTCTAAACTCAGTCAAAGTAGTCTTAGCTACTGCAAATTCTAGTATAGAACGAAAACAGCGAATTTAGCAAGAAATGAAAAAGAAAGAAGAAAATATTCCTTCCATACGGCCAGAATCATACCATAGGATAACTCGAGAGATTATCAATCAGGACTCCTAGTGGAGGTTCCTAAGAGGTAGGTTACCGAAATAATAACTGGGCACTGCTTTCTGAATAAGTGCTTGTGTAACTTGGCCCATAGGCACTTCTTCACGTATTACTCAATTGAGAAGAATTCAATGATAATTCAAGCAACTCTTTTTTTAGTATTAGTAATTTAAGCGATTTGACAAGACTTGACTTCTCCTTAAATTTTTCAAAATTTAGAAATCAATTTTGTGCAGTACAGAAATCCACACAACAGCTCCACTCATTGGAGGTCTAGATTTAATTTGCTTTGGTGACAACAGATCAATCTTCTGAACTTTTCTTTTCGTCCTCATGGTTTCTTATAAACCAAATAAATATTAAACAGCCCAACCAGCTTGCACCAGTATGTCTCCGGTTTGCATAGGTAATAATATACATATTGTGATCAATGCTGTATCCACAGAAATGATAATTTGAAGGAAGATGGTATAACAGTATATACTGTCCTTTCGAAAATCGAAAGTGTTTCTATACTTTGAATTACTTTTATGAAGCAGAAGATATATTTGTATAAGCCAACTAACGATTAATTCTAGTTTACCTCTAAATAAATAATACATTTAAAGGGCAACACCAAAGTTTAATTATAATTGAATTCACTTTATTAACCAGAAATAGTAATTTTTCAATTTTATAGAAATATTTGGAAAAAACTAGATTTAAGAAATTTGCAGCAGGGAATATTTTCACAAATCATTTGTAAATAATAACTTCTACTGCCAATATCATAACTAGAATTGAAAAGATATGACTCCAAATATTAGCGGTAAGCCCATCCTAAGTCTAAAATAGTAACCAATGGAAATAAAACATCTGCTCGCATGTGCTCGTTAATTTTCATGAACGAACAAGCCGCTTACGTTGTTACTAACAAAAAGTAGAACAGTGATCAGTCAGTTGTCAGGAAAAACAATGAATATATTTACGAGGAAATTACACACTATTTGTAAACAGAAAGTTAAATCTACAGCCAATTTGCGTGAGCTTAATCTCACATTCGACTATTGTTGTATAATAAAAATAGAACTCCGCGATTTTCTGGCAAATCGCCTGCGATTTTCATAAATCGCGTAACTTATCATTAAGAAAATCAATCCTATTAAAATGAAGGGAAGCGAACCTAAATATTTACTAGAATTTCGATCGACTATGAAAAAAACATCATTTTGCCAATGGTAAACACATTCACGACTAATAACGGTATTAAAAAGGTTGTTGCGAAAATAATCATTTTCTTTATTGCTCCTTTGAACGTAGATCGTGCGAAAATTAGTTATTGAGAAAGTGTTATATTAAACTATAACGGACATATTAATGGACGTCCTTTAGTAAAACTGACAATTTTGACTGTGATTATTAAATATGAATCGCCCATCATTCTAAACATCAACAAACTTTAGGTTTATGAGCCATTAAAATGTTTTTCATGATTCAAGTTTATGTAAATCAAGCAGCTAAAGCTACTGCTGATTTTACGAGCGTCAATTTAAAAAATTGTAATTTTATTTTTTGTATATAATTCACTAATATATGCTTAGAAGCTATAAATAGAACTTGGGTAGAAACAATTGCCCGCGGGCATTATTTAGTTCCAGATTACGTAATAAGTATTATTTATCCGCGCTGGTTATAACATAAGGAATCATAAAAAATCAATAGAAGAGTTTGTATACGATTTAATAGGAGCAACTTCAATATCGACACATTTAAAAAAAAATGACGTATTCAAAAATAAATGTGATTTACTAGAACATACAACTGTCAGAAAAATCAAGGAACCAAAAAAAATCACGGGCTTCGGCAAAATACATACATATAACAATAGAGTTACCGTTGCACTGACAAGTTTATTGACTTCCAAATATGAAACTAAACCAGGTAGTTTGCAAATGAACCAGATATACCTGAAATATACTTTTTAACAGTAACACAAGATATTGTCAAACAGGAAGAAAAGACAATATTCAGTCAAAAACTATAAGAACTACTTATGTTTACTCTTGAGTATTAAGTGCTAGTCACTGGTATCGAATCTTGTATATACATACGCAATTTGTCTGATAGAGCTGACAAATAGTTTTTGTCCAAATTTAAGATATTTTTACACAAACATACTTGAGAGAATATCCGCTGGAATAGTGTAAAGCAGAAGTGTAAGGTGGCGATGCACTAGTAGCGCGAGTATCGTTTCGAACTGCTAGTATCGCAGCGATGCTACCTGGCATGGAATCCATCAGCCGTTGTATGGAGTACGACTAGATGACTAACTATACGTCATCAAATAGTCTGCAAATTTATTTAACATTTTATATACTCCATAGCTTCGGTGATCAGTTAAATTAATCTTATATTAAACAAGGAAATTGCAACTTAACGAATCGTCATAAGTCTGTAATATTCAACTATATGAAACTTTCTTGGATCTTGTTGCATTAGACACTAGATAGAATTTATATCTATCCCTCACTATTTTTATAAATATTAAGTTGCAAAGCTTCTTCATTTGCGACTTTTCAACCGTTGTCCTAGATCTTCCTGCTCCATAGAGACCAAAATGTTCCTCGGCTCAAACAATATGTTGTTTGAGGTTAACCAAACTCCTGTAATTCGGGCATAATGTCGGCTTGCCAAATCAGGCTAAAACATATTTCTTACCCAACCAATATACGATCTTGAGATACCTCTTTCTGAAATCGCAGTCCAAACCAGAATTTTACCTCCAAATTTTTTTTCTGGACTTTGTACCAACTTTGTCAGGACACTCTTTAATATTATAGGTGTAAAAGCCGTGTGTCATTTGCTTTCATTTCCGAGTTTAAAAAAATGAAAAACTTTTCGTCTTCCATTATGATAACTCTTCTATTAATAAAATGATTTTGTTGTAATGCTTTGCAGCGAATCGAAATTCTTTGTAGTTCATTCATTGTTTCAGTAATAAATAAGCAATAAATAAATTGCAAAAGCTTAGAATTTGAAAATTTCAGTCTATTGTTGGAATCTTTGGCTGCCATACCCACATTTCCCTCTTGTGAACTTAACGAGTACAGCCAGTACTTCTTTTTAAAAATATAAATTTCAGTAGTAGTGGTTTAATATTTGTACCACAAAGTTATCCACTTGTATTATACAGAAATATAAAAACAAATTGAATGTAGCTAATTATTCCGCAGCACTTGAGTGAGATACGTAAACTGTATTGCGAATGAAGGACTATGTGCATTCCTGCGTCGTATAAAATCAAGTACCAGCGAGGCGTAGTATATTTTGCGTACTTGTTCGTATCTGACTTGATTATTACTGTATACTGAAGTTATAAAACAAACAGAGATAAAAAGTGTATCCTACATCTGTGGTTAACCTGCTGGATATTGCCTCTACATGTAAATATCTGTTCTGTTACAATGTTTCACCACATATATGCAATATAATACAAAGAAAACAATGCTTTCAACTTAACGAATCAATTTATACCAGCTATGCAAATAAATTCGTACCAGGTTTCAGCCACCATGTTGTCAAAATCGTAATAATCCTGCTGGCAAAAAAGACGGAGAAAATTTAATTGACTTGAAGACTACAAAATATAATGCTCCTGTACCGAGAGATTCATTAACATTGTACGAAAATTAAATATCGGTTTTCTTAGGTCAAAATTTAAAAAAAAGGAATTATAAACATTTGTCCGAAGAACCTTTGTTTCTAAGATACCGACTGTTAAACTTTCGTTGTCTTATTAATATCTAAAACACGTTTAGGGAGAATCCAATGACATTATTACTATTTGTTAATATAAACAACATGTCGCCAAAATATAGAAAAATTCGTAACCGTTCACAGACGCCCAAACATTTGTATTTTAATTTTTCTCTCAAAACGACATAAAAAATCCATGGAGCTCTATCCCTAGTTACTCCATTAAACGCATTAACCTTTAGCACAAATGAATGTCTAAAACTAGCAGTATACAGCTGCAACACATTAATACAAATAGAATTACCTACTACATACTTTTGAGTTTACTGTGCTGTTAAGTATTTTCCACGACTAAGTGTTAATATATAATTGCTTAGTATTTAGAATGCATTCGCTCAACATGAAATTACATCGAGATAGGTCGTGGTTATAGATTATTATATCGGCCTCGTCGAAAGTGACATCTACCGCTGAAATCGGTAACTATGCCGGCACCGCCACCACTACGGTCGATGGGAACTTTCGGTACTAGCGCGGGCAGTACATGAAGGGCGGGTAATAGTACGGCATTGCGATCATCTGGTTTTTGAAAACTGTCAGAATGTTTTCAATGTGAAAACGGTGGTGTGTTTCGCTGCAAGTGACAGGCCGAATTTCAATATCCGACGCCTTGCGAAATATTCGGCGTGTTTTGTTTCTCGTCTAGAGCAGAAAAACGATTCATAAAGTTCGGTTGTAAGTTTTCTTTATCGATTTCACAAAATTTATATTGTTGGTTGTGTTGACAGGAAATATAAAGCATTTTTACTACCTATAGTTGCACATTTGTTTCACGGAAAATAGACATAGATAAATGTATAACTATCTACGGAATCTAGATAGATAAAATATATAAAAGTAATATAAAGGTATATCAATAACAAAGCGTTTAATTATGTCTTTGTTCCAATGCTCTATGTATCGGTGTTTATATTCTAAAAGGATAATTTAAGGTAGTCAGTGACGTAAGAAAACAACACGTTTTGTTATGCGATGACCTTCGAGATTTGTAATGTAAACAATGATGTTTACTTGTTCGGTGTTAAATTTTAAATCACCGTTTCGTGAATAATGATTGTGTTGTTTGATGTTTAGTAAAAGGAACACAATATATTTAAGGTATACGAGAATACGTTAACAAACATTTCTGAAACGAACAGAGCTTTTTAGTTTATCTAACCATAAAATTGTGTAGCTTTGACTATCTAAACTGCCTTTCTTTATAATGATTATGCGTACAACTCACTCTCAGGCAATTTTGTTTATTAGCTTGTTGTGTTGCTTTCTTTAGTTCTAGGATGGTAATGTTAACGCTTACTCAATACTCCGTTATCGAACGTTTCTTCAAATCAGTAGGCATAATATATATAATTTATTTGGAATTGGAAATACCGTTTTGCTGCAGCTGCAACTGCCACGACATTGTAAACTGTACAGCTTATCACAAATTTCGTTACACCTCTTGCTGTGTAAGTGGGTGTAAAGGTTTTCAAAACAACATATGCTACATCACTTCACACTAAGCGAAATATCACTGCCTGTTGGACGAACTTTTCTAAAACGAGTACCACACTCGCTTAATGGGCTCTCACACACACAAATAATTTGTTAGGTGATGGTAATTTTCAAACCTAAATATTTTTAATTATGTTTATATCTTTATCATCTGTGATTTTTCTGACGTTGTGTATCTATTTTTTGTGACTACTACTGAATTCATGCTTTTAAAATCGATGCTGCTATTGCATTCCCACTTACTCATGTAAAAATAGCATGAACATTATTTCTAAAATATAAGAATATTTATTCCATAATAATATACCATACACCCAGAAATTCCATTTGTAATGCAATAAGCTATAGCCGGATCGATTTAAAATACCCTTACGTTTCCATTTTGCGCTATTCTAAACGCCAGTCACTGGTTTAAGATATAAATTCAGAATGTTTCTCGATGCCAAGAGTTTCCAATATAGGAAGTTGTCCTTTTGACACGGACGAGTGTTTTTATAGCTTTGTTTTGGTAGCTTACTTTAACTTTATGCGTTTTCCTGGAACACATTTCAGAGCTGCGTAGGATGTACTTAAAACAAAAAAACCTGCACCATCATAACTCTACTTGTCTTCTACAGGGTACACAATTTGTTTAGTTATTTATTTCCGCTCAAATAGCATGAAATTAAATTATGCTTAAAATCCAAAACTTACCGCGTTTGTAACAAGTCTCGGACATACAATTAATAAATTATTTTGAATAACTAATTTTAATGCTGCTGAAGTAAATTGTTAATCAATTATTTAGACCACAATTACAAACTAAACATGAAAGTAATGGACCGCTTGTCGGCAATATCAAATTTGTACTTTATTATAGTGTCACTCTGATCTAATGGAACCATGATTGTGTATTGGTTTTGACAAGTTACTTGTTTTCGACATAGTAAATTATAATACCTAAATGGAAGCGCTTTTAATACACCCTTTGTCTGCCTGATTATATGCATAGGTAGGTACTCAATGTGACTCTAAAGAGTAAAAAATTAAAATGCGTTATGTCTGCTAGGCTTTTGTTTACAGACACTAGAGCTTTATCTGCACTTGAAGTCGCTATTTTGTGGTATAAATAATTATTTACGTTACAAGATACAAAAGCTAACTCTTCGGTGTATTAATAGGTATTAGTTCAATACACTAAAAAGAGCTTTTGCATCGTGTCATGTATTAATTTTTTTTTCTACTACCTACTCTTTTGTATTACTGATCAACCTAATCTATCGTTACTGCTTACAATATGTTTCAAATTTTTATTAACAACAACAAAGATAGGTATGAATCAAACATATGAAATGTTTGCTTTTCTTTGTTTTGCTTTTCAGTCCTAAGCCGGACAAGTATACTTGCTGACTAGAAAATTTGCCCATCACGCTAATGCATCTTATACGGGATGATTTTATGAAAACGACTCTTCTCAAAAATTTCAAAAACAAAAAGGAAATGGCAACTGTTTTGTGCTTTCCTGATTTTGTCATCCGCATGCGACCCAAAAGACCACCTCTAATCAATTATGATTCCCAGATAGTTTAATGTCTCGACAAGATTCAGCGCTACTGCTTTCAGCCTAAATACAACATGATTTCCCTTTCTACGTCTTCTAATTATAATAGCATCCGTATTATCTGGAGCCAGTATTAATCCATGGGCCATTGCCCTTATGTTTCTTCGCACTTGTCACAATATAGCTTATGCAAATGAACTACTAGTCCAGAAACCATACCAATGGATAGAAAGCCACACTTCACGTTCAATTTGCTCAGTAGTTTGATTTCAGTAGGTGCAATTTGCTCATGATAGTCCAAGCGAGCTTGGCAGATTCGGAGATTTTTCAGTTTTTAAGGCCAATTTAATCATTTTCAGTGTTTCATGAAATTTCAGCAGATTTAAAAAGTTGTCCACAGTGTCCCTTAAAGTTCTTTTAATCTAAAATATTCCTCCACCCTGATATATCTGACTACAGCTTTCCCATAGCGCATCATACGCGCAGTAGGCAATAGAATAGTTTCGTTTGAGCTTATTTATCTAGTAGGCGTTATTTTGCCGCAGAAAGTACCTGAATCAAACCCAACAATGTATTTCTATCTCCTTACTTTACCCATCTTAAAAGCATGCTATTCTTAGTAAGCTGTAACAATATTATTAAAGCACACACAAATCCTTCTTTTCTGGATAATGTATTTAAAAACATACAGATATGATGATTGATTTAATATAGCAGGCAAATATAGAACACCGCAAATACTCACTAACAAGACATTACCTGAAACCACATAATTATATTATAACTAAATAAAGCAGCGGAACCGTGAGTCTGTGAAGAATCAAGTAAAACGTGTACGAAAATAGCATTTTCTGAGAGATCTTTTGAAGTTCAAAACAAAAAGTGTACTAGGAATACAGATGAGTAACATATAATAAAATAATCAAATGCAGTTTTACAAATACGAGAGCTCTAGTAAGGTTGATTTTAGGAAATATGTTTATTTATCTTAATACAAACAAGCATTCTCCGAGCCAGCTCAGACTAGACCGGCATGCTTTTAAAGTAAAATACCATACTGATTTAAAAACCTTGCTTACAAATTAACTTACGCAGAACAGAAGATATGCAATTACATCATTTCAGGTTTGTAACTACGTTTATAACTAAAATCAACTTTATTTTTTAGTACGTGTGAAATTCTTTAAGGTTGCTACAACGGGAGTTGTTATAGAGGCACGCCAAGTACGCCGCTAAACTCCACAATTACGAAAATCTCTTGTATATTTATACAATTGAACATTTATTTGGGTTGTTGATAACTTCGCCGTCAATTGAAGAGAATTTACCGATTTCAAAATAAAATTTTTATTTTCAAAATAAATATCACGTTACTGTATACACAGCTGGATATTTTTAACGTTAAACAAATAGTTTTCCACTCCTATTTCACACGTTTTAAATTAAGGAACCATCAATACATCATTTCGTGTTATAAATAATTAGAAAAGTTACTAAAGAGGATGTATATAAGAACGTTAACTAACATCAGAGTACGTACTTTTCGTTTTATTGATTAGGATTTATTTATGAATTCATTTTACTACAACGAAACGTATATACTGGCCAAGTTTCCGATCATTTGGTTTATTAAATAATCCGTTCCAGTATGTTCATTATCGATTAAACAATTATATTAGCTGTTCTTCTACAACCGAAAACATTCTTTCGTAAATTAAGCAATTTATAGCTTATTTATTATTAAAATAATTTTGTAGTTTGTTTTTTGTAATGAGTGCAGCTGTATCTAGTTTTTAAACTTTATCGCTTGTCAAGACTACCCAGTACAGCTCTTGTCGTGTAAATTGTGTGTGTAAATGCATTTCTATGGCCTTGTTACAGTACTACCTTGTCGTGATTATGTGCGAATGATAGGTCAACCGCAAGTAGCGATTTTGATCATAAATACTCCCTAAAATTTCAACATTTTCTTAGCTTTCAAGAGGCGCTTTGTTATTCATCAGTTCCGAATAAATACACTTAAATTAAACTAATTTAATGGGATCAAAATACTAATTCAGATTGTCATAGTTGTGTCCTCTTTGCAACCTAAAGGATACAGGTCTCACACTTCACAATGATACTGATACAATGGAGGAAAACATACTACTACATGAACGGAACGTACCAACTGAATATATATATGAGCTTGAAGAAATAGTAATAGTGCATATCTAGTTACAGAATGCTGAATATAACAGTCGGGTCATAAGTATCACAAGCATTCAAAAGTTTCAGCGTATCATTGTCTTCATAAACTAGTTTTTCAATTAGCAGATCCTTTGATGGTAATCCCACAGAAAGATTCTCAATCGCGGCTTTTAGCCGTTTTCACCATAGGGTGGATCGCTAGAATGAAGTAGACAGAGCTGACTCGAGTAAAGTTTTCAGAAGTCTAAAATTGTATCTTTCAACGTTTGAAACGCCAGAACCTTTGCCCTGGTTTGCCTTAGATCTTAATCAATGATCAATGAATTCTTATTCTATGGGATTTCTATTTATCAAAAAATTAACAATAACGTTAGAATGTTATTTGACTATGTATTAGACTACTAAAATTTATCAATTATTATGATTTTCCATAGTTGAACTACGAGGACAACAATATGTGCCCAATGTTTCTTTTTCCAAATTTGAAGATAATTGACAAAATTATCGAGGTGTGGTGTTTTGTTATAGCTTAGGATGCAAACAAATCTTAATGGGGTAATATTGTAAAGATGGTAGTGTTTCGAAGAACGAAAACCTCCTCATGCATAAAACGAAAATATTGCACGACTTTTGTGCGCGCGCGAAACAACTCAAAATTCAGTTTTATCACATTTTGAAGTAATACGCGAAGATAGTCTACACATTAAATGAAAACGTAATTTATTCACAGAAAGATATATTGTTTATCTGATAGCGATTTCTTAGGTTGTCAGAAAAGTATACATTACCTGAAAGCTTTATTTTAACTGAAACGGATGTAGATTCGGATCAAATACGACTTCTTTTAAGTGTGATTATAAAACAGTTCGTACTATTTACTCTTTGCTTTAAACATATATATGTACTTTGTATGTATATTTGTCTGCAAGAATAAGTGTTTTCAATTTAATTTTTATTTACATTTCTGAACAGGTATTATCTCAAACAAATTATATAACTGGATTTGTATCAATACAGATATTATCCAGTTTAATTTCTTACACTTAGCTTATAGCTCCTGTGAATCAAATCCCGCACTATAATTACGTTTACAATTTTAATAACCTTTGCTAATCCGTCGGATTGGGCGATCTACTCAGCGTGGACTCCATGAATATTTCGCCGGTAGAATCACTGCATCAGTTTCTACTAACCCCCTACCTTGCTCTGCTCTACTAATCAACTAATTATCTTTGAATTCTATAAAGTAGGTACATATTCTCTGCTACTTTATTTCTGTTACTTTTGTCACTAAACTCTCAATTTTTTGCTTTTCTGACTTGCTTGATACTTACTTTTAATGTGTGCGTAATATAGGGTAAAGTACGGATAGCTGCCCACCTTTTTGAAATAAATTAATAAATGCGAAATTCGAAATATTTCAACAACGTAAATTATACTAAGGTTTGGACTATACATTGGGCCATCTTTCTACAAAAAATAGTTTGTCTATACTGAATCACTGGTGGATCATTAATTTAATAGGTATTGTTTTGGCCATCTATCCCCCGGGGTGGGTTAGTTGCCTCATGCGAGGAGGATAGTCGCCCCAGATAGAAATACAGGCATGAGGTAAACATTACTGCTAAAACTTGTTTATTTAAAGGCGATAATGTATAGGTAAAACTTATATAAAGTATTATTTTCTTAGACGTTTAATTTTCTCGTCACGGCCACATTTATTACACAAATCACCACAAAGAGTGCAATTTTCGTGCAGCCACTTTTTACAGGAAATACATAGAATCCAATCAACAGCGGATTTAGTGGTGCCATAGACTTCAAGGCACTCACGACAGTGTTCATTTAGGCCATCACTATGCTGCGACAGTTCTGAATCTTCTGATTTCGAAGATGAGTCAATGTCAATGTCCTGTTCTTTTGTTTTTTCTTAGATACACGATTTTCTTGTACATTAACGATCTGAAGAGCAGTTTCCTTAACTCTTTCTTTCCCTTTTAATATTTTTTCTTTTCCGTTTAATGTTTTGTTTTCCTGTGTCTTCTTTTTGGTTTCTTTTTCCTGATTTTTTTTAAGCTTTTGTAACTTTATTTTTCTTTTGATCAATCACTGTAGAACAATTTAGTACTTGTACTACTTGCCTTTTTCTTCTACTTGGCACTTTAGTAAGAATGGGAATTGGAGATAGCTGCAGAAGGTGTTGAGTTAGACTAATAATTATCAAAACTGGTTCGCTTAAAGATGTGGAGGGGGAGCATTCCATAACAATGGGTATATTTTTCTTGATTGGTGCAGTTTGTTGGTCTGTAGCAACAGAACTTTACCTAGAGGTTTTCGAAGAATAAAATGCTCTACTAACCACTTCATGAATAGGCTTGAGTTTATGTACGCAAATTTTTTATTCATATAAACAACAGAACCAGGTGGTAAACCGTCTAAAAATTCAGGTTTTTGATTCACTCCTTTAATGATTAATACTCCCTCTGGATTATTGCACGTAATAAACGAAATAATTTCACCTTTTTTGCCAGAAGTTATGTGTTGGACTAATTTGCTTCCTTTAGTCGTTATGACTTTTCCGGGTTTGTTGTTCATTTGTACATCCATCTCGTCCATATTGAATATACGGGCTAGCTTGCCAAAAAGATCATTTTGGTTTAGGGTTTCTTCATAGAGTTTAAAAAACTTCCCAATTTCTTCCCTTGTAAATCCTAGCGCTCGAGCACGAGCCATTCCCTCTGCTTGTCTAACACTCAGAGTTTCATGTCTTTCTAAGGACCTTTGAAGCCACTGTTTTCCAGCCATTTCTGATATTACATCAAAATTATGTTTAATATTTCATTTCTGCACTAATTGACAGGCCAGTTTTCTAATATCATTACGGGTACATGGAAAGCCAGATTTTTCTAGCTTCTTAATATGCACTTCTTAATCTATCTCTATCTCTAAACCACTTAATCTGCACTTCTTCTCATGTACTTCTTTTTCTACGTCATAACCAAGAACTGGGACTTTCCCAAGTCCACGTTTAATGTGGTCCTTTTTTAGCATACGTCGCCATAATGTACGTGAAGGAATCCCAAAATATTTGGAAGCTGCATTAATGCTCATTGAGATTCTACTTCACATACAGCTTGTTTTAGTGCTTCCTCTGACCAGGTTGTACAAGGAGCAGCGCTAACTTTTCGAGTGTATTGACCAGGCATTATCTGTAAAAAACATAGGTACTTTATTTACTAAACATTTTTTCAGAGGGGAACCAATAAGCTTAAATCATTATTCATTATCATTGTGCTAAGTGTTACAATTGGGACGAACAACTAAACTATTTCTAATTTCGAAGGCAATTATCCGTACCACTTACTAGACAACTATCCCATTTCATCCGTATAGATGCCCCGGCCTCACTAACAAAATTGCATTATGTAATGGCTTCAATCACACCAAGAAATCAAAATGTATACATTATTTAATCCATTAGTATCTATAAATCATAATAAACTTTACTTACTTTGAGTTTAACAGACCATTCAAATATATGGTGTAAAACTTTTCGGATATTTGAGAAGTAGTTCGATCTACAACGTCCTATTGCTAAAAACGTGTGCACTCTATCTACTTACTACTTTGTAACTGAGGTTTGGAATGCAAGACGGATAGAACCTACTACTTGAAATTCTAATACAATTGTTCCGGTACAGTATAGCTGACCTTGGGGCGTCTATCCGCCTGGGGCAACTATCCGTACTTTACCCTATCGAATATGAAGATTTGCTGTATAACCTGAGATACTCGTCTACGACACAAAATCAATTTATTATCAAGAAATCTGTTACTAGTTCTTTGAATTAAATTGCATTTAATATTACTAGGTAATCTATTAAATAATTTACAGATCATATATTCTACATATTTTTGGAATAAGATTAGTCTATCCTTAAGGCTACGAGGCAATTGGAGGGGATAGGATATTTGTAGTGGGAGTCATTATAATTAATCTAGCAGACAATAGAGGGTCATAGTATTCACTTTATCAGCATTTATAGACTCGGAAGTATTTCGCGCTTTCTATCAATAGATGTCACTGTTGAAAATTAAAATTATAATTGAAAACATTCACTTGGAATTCGTCATATCATATATTCATACAATATATATGATGATATAGGTATGTAAGTATGTATATAAACACGATATTGGATATAGAAACACCGTAAAATACCCAAGTATATTGCCAAATGTTGTACAATACAGCCTCTCAACTTGCTAACATATAATTGCTATTTTATATCTCGTTTTTATTTACCTGGCTACGTTACCAGCAAATTATATAAAATTTAATATAGTTTCCGATGGAATTTTTATTGTTTATTACGAAATTTTTGACAATAATTATTAATGTAAGAAGCGTTCATCGGAAAATATAAAATGTTTAAAATTTGGCAGAAAATATACAGATATGAATTATAGATTTTGTAGTGATTCAAATTCACATTGAATGAGATAAAAGTAATTGATTCTCATGGTTTATAACGCTACAAAATTCGCTAATTCTACAATATTAAATGTCGGCTAGACGATAGAAGAAATGAAGCCTCTGTGTTTATTCAAGCAACACACAAGTTTTTTGCTCATACATAATATTATTAAGCGTTTGGATTTGACAGCTGGCAACTATTAGTAACCGCTTCTGAATGCACTTTGTCCGCTCAATCAATCTTGTGTTTGATGATTTTAGTTTATATAAAGTGTAGTGTTTCATATTCAAGTTTCTAAAAGATTATCGTTTAGGAAACATTTATGTATTATAACCTTAAATTATTTACTTCTCTCACTTATAATTATTTATTGCATAGTTATTATTATAGTTACCTACATTTTTAGTGTGGTATTTGTAAAGATTGTAAATAAGATATACAGGGTGAGGCATATTAATTTTAAAATTATTTTCCTATGTACGGATGTTTCATATTGCCAGGGTGAACCAAACATACATTTTTTTATATGGGATACACTATATATTATTTCAAATTTAAATTAAGCATATCTTCCTCATTCATTTATATAAGGTTTCATTGAGTTATACCGAGTATTTCAGAAGTTGTGGTCAATTATGTCCTGTGCATTTCACACGAAACAATTTGAAATTCTTTTTGTACCGGAATGACCTTTTTATATTGTTACAGTTTTATAGCAAAGCGATGTTTTGCTAATATTGCGAAAACTGTGTACAGGGAGATTCAAAACACAAATGCATTATTTTCTCATCTTAATTAAATGGAACACCTTGTATTTTATATTAAGAAACAGCAGGACACTTTTTATTAGCCACTTTTATTAACACTTTTTATTAACCACTCCCTATCGTTAATTTTTGAGATATTTAATATTTTCTTAATGAAAAGTTAGCTTTTTCAAAATAATTGTCAAATGTCACAAGGAACGGAAATTTCTAATAAATCATAAGCAAAATAATGAAACCTTATATTGTCTAAGATTATAATTGGTATAATAGGTAGATATATCTATACATATAGTTTTGATACAATACTACCTATAATAGTTATAATAATTTTAAACATTCTTTACTGTTATAATATCTATAAATCAAAGAAAAATTACAATAACAATTAATAATTAGTGTTATTAGATTACGACCTCTTAGCAGCTGACCTTGTATAAAAGAAAACTTACAGCTTGTTCCAATCACACTTCGGTAAAAAATATGTAAACCACTCTAACAGTGGTCGTGTTCAGTTAGCACATTGATAAGTCAGCGGTAAGTAATGATTAGTGAAATATCGCGCTGAATATCAATATATGCTGATAGTACAATATTTACCGTAGGCATTTAGTTTACTACTTCACTAGTCTGTATCTACCGGTGCTTTACCGATATGCTAACTGAACACGACCAATGAAATGTAGGCCGAGAAACAACAGTACAACAGCGGAAGATCCCATTAGTCAGTATAATCATTATAAACAACGAAAATTAACTCAGCGCTGCTAAGCATTTTTCTTTTTAGGGATAGGCAGAGATATAGGTTGTACATTCCTAAATATGACAAATATCTAGTAGTAGTCAGAAAACCTAAACAGCATAATATATTACACACATACGCAGCCAACATGTTTCTGGGATGACATTAGGCAAACATTTCACTTATGTGTTGTTATAATTCGAATATGGAGGTTTTTATAAATTTTTATTATGATTTATTATTATAATAAATACTTTTGTGTTTTCTTTTTCTATTAAAACGAGAAACTTATTCATTCATCATAAAGAACACTATTTATTGTTTTTGCTCCGATTTTTACTATTTTTTTCTCTTCAGAATTGCAGCATTTGTTTTATTATTACTGAATGTGGCGGCAACATTTTCAGAAGGTTATTTTAAGGCACTCTACTAAAATCTATACATATTTAATTGTAAATAGTTGAAGAAGAATTGATTCTGTTAATTCTTTCTATAAACGTTGTGGAAATGATGCACACAAATACCAATGCACATAACATCGTTTGTATATATTTACAAAAAAATCTAAAGTTGACGTAAAATTATGTATGACGTCATCGACCACTGATGCATTTCATTAGTTTTAGGTTAAATAAAAAAATGGGTTTATAACAATTGAGTACAGAAACAAATCGCGGTTTAGTTTTAAACCTACTTTTATAATATACCTATAGTTTGTTTTTATGCAGTATTTATTAATAATTTTTGTTGTTTATGGTTTGTTAATTATTTGCGCCATCTATTAAAAAATTGCTACACTATCCAAAACTCTTCATTTTAAGTAATTCTGGCACATCCCGAGCTGCGACACTTTTAGGTGAATTGGCCAGAAGACTGATTTTTGATGCAAGATTTTTGTTTATTTATAACTGATTAATGTAATTTTATTGTCGTAATCTATAGCCTTGTTACCTACCTAGTACTTAACATAAACAGTTTATGAGTCTGATTTGTAGTTTTCGTAATATAATGCATTTTCTTACGATGTACACGCAAACATAAACTTTAAGATTTTTTTTCTGCTAGTATTTACCACATTTTTTAAATTCAAAATATGTCATTACCTCGGTAATAGTATGCTAATTACTCCTATAATTTTTTTTCATCAATCATAGTTGTAATTTTTAAAAAATCTTGCATCAAAGTTTTACCATTGTCGTATATGGAGCACTTTTCCCGCCATTTTACTCGACCACGCAACCTTAAGCGCATATTTCTTATGAGCAATGTCACTTTAAATGCTCATATATTTACAAACCAAGTATGTACGTCTCTGTCGGCGAATGGTAACATCTCCAATTTCAAGTAGATGTTGAACTATGGAAGGCTTGAAAATAACTAAACTATGTATGTCATGGTTAATATACAAGTAGGTACTCGAGTAAAGGTCTTCCTAAAAAATTACTACTGCCGATTCTACAGTACCTCAAAGAGACTTTCAAATTACCATGTCTGTTGTTGGCATGTAAGCGTCCTGAAATATGCCCTTAGTATAGTGATTTTTAAGCGATTCAGACAATCCTTATCTAATCTGTTAGAAACAGTACTGGTCCTCCTCCGTTTCTTTCTAATTGCTTGACAAACTTTGTCAAGGCTGTTACACTAATATTCATTGTTTATGGTCTAGCCTGATTAAATTGACATAAATAACGCATTTGCAATTTCAAACATGGTCGCAATCATTTTGACAATGGACTCACATTCTCTCACATGTTACAATACATTCCAAAACTGGCTACCTTTTGTCCTTAAAGCCGTTAAGTAACAACTACATGATGTGAAAACGAATCAGTTTCTGAGCGTTAGAAAATTGAAATACCTCCTATCAAGTTGATATTTTTTAAGTTAAGGTGTATATGAATCATTTCTTTTACTAATCCAGTATTTAAATTAGTCCTTTTGAGAATTTCCGAAACCATAATTCGCCAATTCTGTTTAATAAAATCAACAACATATTGAATAAAGACTGAAACGATTTTTGCATATTAAATTGGAACCTCTACCTCAATCATCATTTATACTTTCGCCACCATTTTTTGACCCAGTTTTCCAATTCCTTACGAATTGTACACTAAATTTGTGTAACAACAACAGACAAAACAAAAAACCGGATAATAATTCGCTGCTGTGTTATTCGCCATATTTAATAATAAGTAAACGGTAACTATAACAACAAAGAAACTTAATTATTTCTGCAAACTAAGATACCTTTAATGTTGCGTCTAATAAAATATCAGACTACACAATCAATGTTTAGGTCAGACGTGTACCTTCCACTAGATCACTACACGCTACTTACTATTAGCTATCTGTTTCTAATATTTGCAGTATTTTTGTCTTCTATATCCGAAGTTCTTTCATAAATTGGTTATAGCATATGGTAGCGTTAGAATAAAGCTACTTTTTTTGAAAAATTCGATATAACGTTCGTATGAATCGTAAATGAAATATTTGAATTTCGTACTCCACAGGCTCCATATGTTAGTCTAGTAATATAATCATTTCGTTAAAGAAAACCGTTGAACCTTTTCAATAGCATTATTTTCTTTATCTATAATTTATTTTGTTACAAAACAAGAAAATGTTATAATTACATTGTCTTATATAACATATTTATGATATGCTTATTTTGTATCTTTGTTTGTAACGTGTTAAGCATCGATAGCTTATATTCAAAACAAATATTCAAAACAAACAATCGATCGAGAATAGTTTCCAAATCCACCACCAGTGCGCGAGTACGCAACGCCATCTTCGCAAAGATGCCATTAACTAAGAACGAGTGTGTGTGCCGTGAGTGGTGAGTATTGAAAGCGGTAGATGGCGCTGTAATGGCTACAGACGAATGCAATTTAAAAAGCTCCGGATTCGGTAATTATGCCCCCGCGGGATGTCAACGGGATGTGCTCGTTGTGTCCGCGCAAGAAAGCGCCGCCGAAAAAACTGGTTCGCTTCGACTCATTCGTCGATACTTTCTCGATATCGGACACTAACTCATCGTCCCATTACAGAAAGGTAAGTTTCTATTGAAAGAAGAATTCGTAAATACTTTTCAGTAGAGATAAATTTCATCAACATTGTCGTAGCTAACAAAAACTCATATATTACCAAGCAGTTATCTGCATTTCCATCGTCTCTAATGTATTTGTTCATTTTTTATTGCAGAGAATACAAATACGAGTTCACGTAAGGTCATCTTTTAATAAAAACAAGCTATTAATTTATTTGGACAAAAGGATTATACCTACCCTCGAGGATAAATTAAGATACGTTTTAAAAATAACAAAATAACGACTAATTGAAAATGTATACAAATATGGTATTCACTAAAGCATTTTTTTTAAATGCATGGTTCAAAGTTTAAGTTACGTCAAATTTATTTGGAACGATAATAGATAAATTATCCTATGCTAATTGAAACCTAGGCCATAGTTTTAAGAAGGAGATTCTACATAAATGATTCACAAAGTACGTTCTGAAGACAAAAAAGTATACAACAGTTTTTCAACTTTTAAATATATTTCATAATATAAGACAACTTTTCTAAATCCATTTTTAAGTATCACTCAACTTTTTAGTTCATAACATAACCTCAATTTAACCGTCATTGTATTTCACATGGTTTTCAAGATCATAATGCAAGCCTTGAAATTAAATAACCCTGTGTGTATAATAATGGAATTAATCAATCTTACTACGCTGCGGTGACTAGAAAAGCCTTAGTAGTATATAATCGAGTCAGGAATTCTGGAATGTCGCCAAAGATTCACATACTTTATGCAGTATACGTTATTTTCGCATAATATCAGCAAAAGATATGACTCCAAAGAAATACTTATACTTTCTTTGGTGTAATAATTATCCAAATTTAAATATCGTGGAGCCTCAACTTTCTAGCAACCTTCGCTATTCTGAAGACATGGACATATGCCAAGATATACTTTTGTCATAGCCTCGATTATAAATCCTAGCTATTGCAAAAAAACGCCGTGTTATGTTGCAATATATCTTGATAAACAGACTCATATTTTTTGGCCTTATGGAAATGCGCAAATAAAGGTCTGGGATACTTGAAACATATCTAATTGTTTCGTGGCAGATTGCTCACATCGATACCTATAGCCTCACACTGGAGTATTACAAATAACTGCACTGGGACAGCTGATCCACTACTTGCACTTGCAAGAGTGAGTTGATTTTTGCTTCTACAGTGTTTAGTAGGCAATATTTTAGTGACTTTATAGAGAGAGCTTATGTTGAATACTTTCGTATTAAGCTTGATAATCTTGTTGTACCCCAGCATATGCACCTAGTGGCACATACTTGCCGTTCCTTATTTAAGCTCTGCAATACGCTTAATTCCTCGCTCAGAAGACATGCAGATACCAACGTTCCTCCCAGGACAGGTATTATTTTTCTCTGTCAGTTCTGAAGCTAGTAAATTCGTATAAAAAAATGACATAACAGACCTTGATCTAAAAACTGTCTAACAGTTTCGGATGCAAGAGGCAAGTCGGATAGTGACTGAATACCGTTGGATCCGGGTGTCTTGATCTCAATTTTATGGAATATCAACAACTAGTCAAGATTTGTGAATACGATAAACAACTCTAAATTGTCTAAAAAGGTTTTGTTAAAGAACATATTATTTATTCTAATAGAGTTTTCAGATAAATTTTTCTATACGATCTAGAAATAATTAATTTTGTTATAGTTTCAAAAGCAAATCGAAATATAATTCAAAGCAGCTCCTTGAAAGTAGTGTTTGTCTGTTTACAAGTGAGTTAATAAAGTCTTTATCCATTATTTTCAAATGGGCTTTGTATGTAGCTTCCAGATATATAAGAAATGCAATTTATTTGTTTATTTGTCAATTTATGCTCCCGCAAACGAAAATACTGGCTTGTGGTGCCATACTAAAGGTCTGAAATATACTACGCATCAATAAAAAAGCATCCCTTCTAGATTTATCACACCTCACATTTATATACACGAATATATGGAAGAAAAACATTGAGAATGTTTTTTTAAATCCTCCCGAGGCAATTTAGTTTTACGATCCACGAACCCTGCAGCATTTTACATATTTTTATGTAACGCTTTTATGGTGAAGATCGGCTTGTGATCTTGCAATATTGATGAAGAAACGAAGGAAACGGAAAAAGTAGGCGTAAATCCTGTTTTAAAAGGAGCACAGCGAGACTGCAGGCTATCGATTCGAAAGAAAAGCCCACGTTCCCCTTAAATTCGTATCTTTAGAAAATAAGACGAGTTTAACATTTATATTGGAGGCGAGTGCGATTGGAAAAAGTCTAAACGAAAATTGTCTCGTTTCATGTCAGATGTAAAAATAACAACAGAAAAGGAAGCAGTGTTTTCTTATTTCTAAGACAACCGTCACTGTCACTGCTATATTGGAAATTTAAGAAAAATATTTCTAGATATTTCAATTCATCCCTTAATATTACTTTGGGTATTATTATGATATACTACGCTCAATTTGCTGCAGGATTATGAAGTTGCCTGCTCCTTGTTGCTACTGTACACAACAACATTTTTTTTAATGTGTGGTGAGTCCTCAGTTGCAGTGACTTCGTAAGCTGTACTGCCTGTATCACTATAACTCACGCGGTGTAGTTTTTGTGTGTGCATAATTGTGTTCAAATGACTTCTTGACAGCATTATAGCGCCTTTTATAGTACCGCGCTTTGTTGCCAACAGCGAATGGTAGGTCGACTGAAATTCAATTCTCCGCGAAAATGTCACCGTCTCTCCGGAGAATTAAAACCCGCCTCCTATCGTTCCGCCATAACGATAGTCAGCCGCCTAACCACTACGCCTATCGACCCGTTTTTACATATAATATTTAGTAGTTGCTAAGTAGTGAATGTAATAAATACGATTGTTAGACTAAATAAAAGCTAAACTACCGGTAGAATTCATTACATGTTTGTTTTTATAGGCAATCTTTGCCACGTTAATTACGTAATGTAAATGACTGGGAGATGCATAAATTACACGCTTCATTCCCATTGATCTGCTTTTGATCCATTTTTTAAAGGAACCATTAAATGCTATTACTTGCAAAATAAATTCTACATAATATGACCGTTGCATATCATGATTGAAGGCAGTGTCAAACGTCATAGTCACTTTTTGAAATTAGTACATAATTTTCAATAATAATTCTTGTAAGACACAAATGCGTCACTCATACTTGGACACACGCTATATATCTCTATATAACACATGACATGTTCTAGTGCATTATATACAATTGCTTCCCAACGGTTTGGCAATTTTCTACTTTACATTTCAGAAAATGCAATGGGTAGAAACAAAAAATACATCTAATTTTAAAGAAAGCATTCCCCATTAAAGGAGTTTCCTTGAACACTATTTTATTGGTAGGGAGAGATTAAAAGAAATAACCTAGTGTGAATGGCCTTCAAATTCAGCTTCTTGCATCATGTTTACAAAATCACAACAGCGATGATTGGAATTTCTTTTCAATACCAACAAACATACCATTTTTGGCCCCCAGTAACAGTCTAAAATAAAATGGTCAATTTCGTTGACAAGTGAACTAGATTGAGAGACAAGAAAGACGGACGTTTCTAAAAACATTTTGGGCATGTCAGTTCATACTTGTATTATTTTATTTATCTGCGAATGAATACTGAGGACAATCCCCAAAATAAGAATGTTAAATTTATCAAAGCGAATGTACACTAAGCGAATAAAACTTTGATATGTTACAGTTGTAGTGTGTGATGGATTTATTTCAACAATCTCTAACTTAATCGACTCTTTAAGCGAGTGTAGTTGGTGACAGTAGTTGCAACCTGTTAGACAAATATCAGCTACTACTATGCTTTTGGAAGATTATTGATTGGTAGAGGCTGACTGATACCACCATTTCTATAAAATGCATAGAAATAGACACGATTGACTTTGCGATAAAATAATGCAGGCGCACAAGTATTTAAAAATCTGGAACTATTGGCTTATTCCCATATGTGTGGTGTATATTCTGTTAATATATTCAAATTTGCCAAATATACTACGCATCAATAAAAAAGCATCCCTTCTAGATTTATCACACCTCACATTTATATACACGAATATATGGAAGAAAAACATTGAGAATGTTTTTTTAAATCCTCCCGAGGCAATTTAGTTTTACGATCCACGAACCCTGCAGCATTTTACATATTTTTATGTAACGCTTTTATGGTGAAGATCGGCTTGTGATCTTGCAATATTGATGAAGAAACGAAGGAAACGGAAAAAGTAGGCGTAAATCCTGTTTTAAAAGGAGCACAGCGAGACTGCAGGCTATCGATTCGAAAGAAAAGCCCACGTTCCCCTTAAATTCGTATCTTTAGAAAATAAGACGAGTTTAACATTTATATTGGAGGCGAGTGCGATTGGAAAAAGTCTAAACGAAAATTGTCTCGTTTCATGTCAGATGTAAAAATAACAACACAAAAGGAAGCAGTGTTTTCTTATTTCTAAGACAACCGTCACTGTCACTGCTATATTGGAAATTTAAGAAAAATATTTCTAGATATTTCAATTCATCCCTTAATATTACTTTGGGTATTATTATGATATACTACGCTCAATTTGCTGCAGGATTATGAAGTTGCCTGCTCCTTGTTGCTACTGTACACAACAACATTTTTTTTTAATGTGTGGTGAGTCCTCAGTTGCAGTGACTTCGTAAGCTGTACTGCCTGTATCACTATAACTCACGCGGTGTAGTTTTTGTGTGTGCATAATTGTGTTCAAATGACTTCTTGACAGCATTATAGCGCCTTTTATAGTACCGCGCTTTGTTGCCAACAGCGAATGGTAGGTCGACTGAAATTCAATTCTCCGCGAAAATGTCACCGTCTCTCCGGAGAATTAAAACCCGCCTCCTATCGTTCCGCCATAACGATAGTCAGCCGCCTAACCACTACGCCTATCGACCCGTTTTTACATATAATATTTAGTAGTTGCTAAGTAGTGAATGTAATAAATACGATTGTTAGACTAAATAAAAGCTAAACTACCGGTAGAATTCATTACATGTTTGTTTTTATAGGCAATCTTTGCCACGTTAATTACGTAATGTAAATGACTGGGAGATGCATAAATTACACGCTTCATTCCCATTGATCTGCTTTTGATCCATTTTTTAAAGGAACCATTAAATGCTATTACTTGCAAAATAAATTCTACATAATATGACCGTTGCATATCATGATTGAAGGCAGTGTCAAACGTCATAGTCACTTTTTGAAATTAGTACATAATTTTCAATAATAATTCTTGTAAGACACAAATGCGTCACTCATACTTGGACACACGCTATATATCTCTATATAACACATGACATGTTCTAGTGCATTATATACAATTGCTTCCCAACGGTTTGGCAATTTTCTACTTTACATTTCAGAAAATGCAATGGGTAGAAACAAAAAATACATCTAATTTTAAAGAAAGCATTCCCCATTAAAGGAGTTTCCTTGAACACTATTTTATTGGTAGGGAGAGATTAAAAGAAATAACCTAGTGTGAATGGCCTTCAAATTCAGCTTCTTGCATCATGTTTACAAAATCACAACAGCGATGATTGGAATTTCTTTTCAATACCAACAAACATACCATTTTTGGCCCCCAGTAACAGTCTAAAATAAAATGGTCAATTTCGTTGACAAGTGAACTAGATTGAGAGACAAGAAAGACGGACGTTTCTAAAAACATTTTGGGCATGTCAGTTCATACTTGTATTATTTTATTTATCTGCGAATGAATACTGAGGACAATCCCCAAAATAAGAATGTTAAATTTATCAAAGCGAATGTACACTAAGCGAATAAAACTTTGATATGTTACAGTTGTAGTGTGTGATGGATTTATTTCAACAATCTCTAACTTAATCGACTCTTTAAGCGAGTGTAGTTGGTGACAGTAGTTGCAACCTGTTAGACAAATATCAGCTACTACTATGCTTTTGGAAGATTATTGATTGGTAGAGGCTGACTGATACCACCATTTCTATAAAATGCATAGAAATAGACACGATTGACTTTGCGATAAAATAATGCAGGCGCACAAGTATTTAAAAATCTGGAACTATTGGCTTATTCCCATATGTGTGGTGTATATTCTGTTAATATATTCAAATTTGCCAATCAAAAATTATACAACGCTTTTTAAAACCAGAAGATTTAATTGAAGCATACGTGGCAAATGTTGTTAAAGTTTAATTAACATTACTAACAACCTACTTCTAAACCAAAATTTTTGGAGGAATCTCTTCTATTGAAAAATGTTCAACAATCATAGGGTCGAACTTAATTCTTTCTAACTCTGTATTTGAAAGGTAACAATTTCCAGAATTTTCAATTCATTTCATTTACCAAAAAGTTCGCCTTTATATTCGTTCCTTTCGGCAATGTCATCCTCTTTACATTAACGTACAATGCCATTCCGGACAGCCACTTTTCTTAACAAATTTACGTCTAAAAGTAACAGAGCGCAGATTTTCAATTTGAAAGGGTGAATAGGCGTAATAAAATATTTAATTGTAAAGTGTAATGATCCGACGTTTCTATCGATCTAGAAGGTTTCCTTTAACTACAACCATAACAGCGGCGAAAACAACTTCGTAAAATACTAATTAAATCTCGAGTAAATTGAAAGCCATCATTCGTCCGCCACCATCAGCATAATTACGCTAATTTTCTTAGGAAGACAGAAGCGGCCTCGTTTTATAAATTTCGAAATAAATCAAGTTCCTTCGAATTTACGCCCGTTAATTAAGAGCGGCTTCGACGTAATGCTTCGACGAATGTAATTCGGCAAAGGGAACTATTTGTTACACTTCGGTCGGGTTGACAAGGGTTATCTTGTGAGAATATGTGTAAAATTTAGCGCTTTGTTGAAGCAGTAAAAGCGGAAACGAGTTTTACAAATACGGGACATATACCTTGTTCGCTTATTTCGAATTCTGAGTTAACTGTACTCTCACTTAATATTATCTACCTAATAATTAATAGGTTCTTCTAGTTTTATCGATTGGAAGAATCGGATAGTCGGAGTTTGTTAGCAGTTACAATGATGATGTTTTAAAGTTGACTGAAAAAAACTATCGGTATCACGGCTGCTTAAATAGCGTATGTACGGTAAATCAACCGCACAGTCATTGTTTGGAAAATAAGATATTAATGCACCTCTACTGTTTTTCATATTTTAACTAAAAAGTTCCGTTATATACAACCAATTTCGATAAAGCTTTCAAAAAATCTTTTATCCAGCGTTAACAAAAATTGGCGCACATTCGAGAAAAGCGTACATTAATCCAGAAGCATTTGTTTGTATTTAGATTTTTTATTTTCAGTAGGAAAAGTAGCGTTCGCAATAAACATGCAAAAAAATCCGTTTATTATTTACTGTTTACAACATGAACAATTTTAGAGGAGAAAAATCGTTTAAACTAGGTTTGTTTTTTGTTTTAGTATGCAGGTAAATATATGGACATATATTATATGCTTGTACTGAAATATAAAAGCACCATTCACTGTTTTCCAATATTTTTGTTATTTTTTTGTTGAGTGCGATTACAGAAGCATAGCTAGATTTATCCATAACACATACAGCAAGAAAAGAAGTTATAACTGCACTAACTGAAACAAAGTTATAGGAGCTATCCTCAAGTTTAGCAGTTTAGTATTTAAATATGATGTTATTTGCACAAATACACATTGCAGAAGATGCAACAGCGGAGGAACTAGTAAACATCTTGCAGGGTTGGACATGTAACAAGCGAAAAAAGGATGAAACGGAATACAAAGAAAGTGTGACGAAACTCACGTGGAATGCTATTGAAAAACTATTACAAAAACAATATTTTAATGACAACAAACTTTCTATAAAACCCTTGAAGTATGACATATTTGAGAAAGCTCTACTTGCAACGTCTGTTGAGCAAGCGGAAAGAAAGTGCTGCGGCTTTAAAGGTAAAAGAAATTTGGACTTATACAAAGAGGAAGAGGATTATTATTAGCAATTTGGTATCACACTGGTACAAGTTTACAAAAGATAATTAAAATAACTGGCCATACAACCACTAAGTTCTCTACAACTATACATGAAATTAAACAAAGATAATGCCGAGGTAATTCCTTCCTTCACTTTTTCTTTCAATAATACCTCCTTCGTTTTATAATCTAATAAATACAACATCTAATAAACACTCAACTTGTTATCAGGTAATTTTATTTATCCTCTTGCACTCGTAAAATTAAATTTTGATAACATATTTTGTACAGACACACTTGATTATCATTACTCACGATTCAATTCGTTGTATTATGCAAGGTGTGTATACGATATTCTTCGTCGAACTTGGAGTTAAAATCCTTAACTAACGTGATGAATATTTTACGCATTATTACCGTCCTGCCGTCCCTGGGACCACAGTTAGAATGCGTGAAGGATGCAGCATTGGCTTATAAAAACAAATTACCACATTATTGTAAGATAGTATCATATATTATTAAGTAATATATGATAACAAGTTTAGGCAAAAGGCCATAGCAGAAAAATAATTAAATAAGGTATACTCTATTCAAATTTGTACATAAAATTGCATACTCCTAAATTAAAATTCAAAACTCAGCAAAGAACTAAAATTAAGCCCAAATAATACATATATAGTCTCTTTAGGCATATATGATCATAAAAAACTTGTAAAATAAAAAATATTTCAATACAGAACAAACGTGTAAGGGTAGTCTGGGCAAACTGCATTTCACTTATATTGTTCATTTACGCAATCTAGACAAACCTTTTTGCTGCATTGAAGGCATGTTGGTCTCTTACAGCAAAAACACAAATATGCAGTCTTTCGATTTGCTTTCGCTGAGCATAGCTTGCATGTTTTCCAGTAATTTCTTTCTAATTTTTCGCTCCGATCAGCTTCACAACTACCTAAATTTCTTTCGCTAACAGACTTGCAATTGACATTCTGAGTTCGCGAGGTGGTCTTATATTATGTAAACGTTCTCTCATGTAAGGTTCAATTAGCTGCTTAGCTACGTCTTTCATGAACTCCATTCTAGTCATAGCTACTCTGTCACGATATGATTGGTGCAAAATATAAGCATTTGTGATACTCATATCAAGGATGCGGTAAAAAATTGCTATTGGTCAACGGCGGGTTCGGCGACTACATAAATATACACTGCATTTTTGGTCCATGGAGTCAACACCACTTTTGGTGTTATTATAAAATTATTTCTTGTTTTTGGCTAACAGTATCTGTATCTATTGAGTGGTGCATTGATGAAAGCAACAACACCGCCTTATTTCGTTTAGGAACATGCGACAGTACTGTAAAATCTTTAGTGAATCCATATAAAGAGGATCCTATTTGTCTATTACGCGACGGTAAAAATTCAGTGGGTACTTCCTTTTTATTTATTTTTTTTCAAAGTTCCCACCATTGTGAGACCATTAGCTTTCAGAACTTATGCTAATTCTATTAAAATATTACTGGAGCGGTCCCAGGGACGTCACAACGCCAGTTAAGGGTTAAAGTCTTAGTTGTTGCATTGAAGAATCTCTTCACAGAATGTCAATCAGTTTAAGCGATATATATACCCAAAATATTTCAACGGGTCGATGGCCGCAGTGGTTAGGCGGCTGACTATCGTTGTGGGACGACGATAGGTGCCGGGGTTCAATTCTCTGGAGGAACGGTGACATTTTTTCAGAGAGTTTAATCCCGGATCGATTTGCCATTCGCTGTTGGGAGCAAAGTGATTAACAGCGCGGCATCATAAAAGGCGATATGATGCTGTCACAAAGCCGTTTAAACACAACTTGCACACACAAAACTACACCGCGAGAGTTGCAGTGATAGCCGGACAAACGATACAGCTTACGGAGTCACTGCAACTAAGCACCCACCACACATTAAAAAAAGTATTACATAGTAAACATAGATTACTATTAATGGAATCACAAGAGAATGAAACCAAACGTAATTGCTTTATTACAATGCATTTCATGTCTTTTCTTCTTTAAAGTAATTAAAAGCTCGACAAATATATTTGTTCTCTTAAAATTCTACAGTAGAATGTATTAAATCTTCAAGCAATATTAGCACAAAATAACATTCTTTGCCTTTGCTGTCATATTACACATTTTAAGGGTCAATGTATAAAGCGAAACATTTCGAAAAATTACATAAATATGTGCATGTATGTACCTTTGCCACCACTGTTCAAAGTCCCCAAGAATTAAATTAAATGGAATTAGACGAGAGAATAAAACAAGTTCCTATTTCTATTCTCTCGGAAGAGAATTTCTGTTGCCCCTGGACAAAATGAACTGTCTTTATGAAATTGCGTTTAGTGTAAATTATTAAAATAGTGCTTGCACACTTGCCTGTATAAAAGGAAATGGCATACTCTGCAACTAGATGTACTAGAATAAGGATGATGCAATAGACTTCGTAAGTAAAGATAAGTTTGTACCTTAACAGTAACGGTGAAAGATGTTTTATGATTATATATAACAACCGAGTGATATCATTATTATTAAAAAGTTTAAAGCGCCTTTCCGGTTAGGGGAACTGAAAATCAATATACGCAGTACATTTTATGATCTAATCAAATTTTTACGTCCATCTGTTTTAACAAATGTCGAACAATAATTATGCGTTTTTAACTTTTTAAATCCCGTAGTGCTTAGATCGTATAACATAGAAATTATGGCAACGGCATATTTTAAGCATAGCTAACGTGCTATTGTTATTACACTGTGGACGACTAAATTTAGAATACTTCTCGCCATTGACCGTCACGCTATTTTAATTTAATTCTCTTAAATTTGTAAGCAAACACGGTATAGAAATTATAGGAAGGTTCCTAAAGATACAATTATTATTTAAATAAATTGACTTATCCCTATGTCAACAAATCACTTTTGTCCAACTTTAACAATTTTGTGGAAAAACACAACAAAAATCTAGAGCCTAATTCAACAAAATTCAGGAGTGAATCAAATTGCTATACAAGATGTTTAAATTATCAATATCAGTTCTAAAGCTGACATTGCTTTCTTTTTTTCTGCCAGTCTCAAGCATAATAAATCGAATTTGTCGTAGAATTTTTTTTATTTTCTGTGTTGATTTATAAAGTAGTCGAAACGTTACAATTATGCGTTAGAAAAATGGCTTTTAATTTATATTCTGTTCATCTACATACCTCTCGTACTTTCCCTTACATAATATTTATATTTATTATTATTTATTCATTATATTTACGCTGGCCAGAATCAGAGATTTGGGTTGGGAGAGCGCGGTGCCAAAAATCTACTTTATTTGCCTTTATGGAAGGATGTTCTTATATGTCTTTACAGATAAAAACTGTTATACACCCACCATTACAAATTTTACTTCAATTTTGTGAAGTTTAAAGTTTTTCTAAACTTTACTTGAGTGTTTATCTAGTGTTCTACTTTTCAAACTTTTACATGATTAGAGATGTCGAAAATTCTATTTTGAAGTACTACATACACTAGCATAATTTTGATATGCTATACAGAGTTAATAAATAATAAGAGAGTGGTCTGATAATTACGGTAACTAACACAGAGATGGCGCGATAATCTACACAATCATGTCATCCGTCAAATCTAACATAGAAGACATTAGAACAACATTAGAAGACAACGGTAGAACAGGACGTCCGAAAGCGCCTACCGCTGATCAAATGATCACCAAAGTTCATGACTTTATTTTAAATGATCGTTGAGTAAAGGTGCGTAAGATAGCAGACACTATAGATACTATCTATCTAAAAAACGTGTTGGTCATGAATGTTTACGTATGAGAAAGCTCTCCACCAGATGGGTGCCGCGTCTACTAAGTGTGGACCAGAAACGAATCCGCGTAACAATTTCTTTGACCGTTTCTAAGCATAAAAAAAGTTTAATTAATGGGTAGAAGCCGGTTGCACAGCACCAAAGAAAGCAAAAGTGGTTCTATTAGCTAACAGCGTTATGACCACTGTATTTGGGGATGTTTGTAGTATTGTCTTTTTAGATTTTCTGCAAAAGGGTACAACAGTTACAGGCAAATACTACGCGTTGTTATTGCACCAACTGAATGCAAAATTAAAGGAAAAGCAACCGCATTTGACACGAAGGAAAGTTGTTGTGGTTGTCTGCTAATACACAGATTGTTTCAATTTTTCACATAAAGCTAGTGTAAGCGAGAAGGATGAATATCCGATATATAACTACGCCTACTACTTAAGAAAATTAATAGATGTAACCATTTTAGTTATGTGTGTCGCTAATAACAAACTGTTAGTTTCATAGCTGAAAGTGGAAACAATTTTAATTTAAAATAATAAAAGAGGTATAAATCCCCAACAGTCACCTATAATTTCTTTTATGCGTATATTCTACGCTTGGTCTACAGCATTCTATAAGAGTTTTCTGGTCATTTTCACATTTGTTTTTCTCAATTTACAGCGTGAATTATAACCATCCTAACAGTAATAAGCTTTGAAAATCTTATGAGAAAATATTGCCATATTGCTAGAAATTACGGTAATTTTCCGGAGCGAGAAAATCTTTGGTTATTTTTGTAAAGTACATTTTCAACGACGCTAAGTACATCTGGCACGAATGTGCCTTTATTGGCCGAACTTATGACAAAGAGAGCTGGGGAAAATAAACGTTTTCGAGAGACTGCCCGCAATTTCCGGAAGAAATGAGAATGGACATTTCATGGCGATTCGTTTTCTTGCGTCCTTAACTACGACACACTTATCTCCATTTTGCTTTGTGCTCTCACCTTTCGCTACCAATGTAAGGGGCAAAGCAAATTCGGATTGGCTTTAATGGTGTATAAGAAACAAGATTTGTTATTTGTATAAAAATTATGTTACAAAATAAATAGCATGCAAGAAAATAAAATTTGGCTAATTACTTACTATGTAAAAATGAGTCTGTAAATGATAATTTGTGCACTGTAAAATTTTTGCAGAAATGGTAATAATAATAATCTTTCCAGCGTATGTTTACTTCTGCCTTTGCATATTGCAGCCTTTGCAACTTCAGTTTCAAAATTGTCATCCTGTAACTTTCATTTGAATTTTTTTGATATATTCTATGCAATTTACTGATAAATGTTTTGCACTAACTGCTCCAATTGATCATTGTGTGTTGTGTTCGATACTCCGTTTACGGCATACCTCTAACAAGATTATGTAGTAATAGTTTGAAATATTCATTAGGAAAAAGAATGACGCCAATCACTAGTTCTCTCTTGGGAAATTTAGTATGAACTATGAATAATACTATGATACACGAATTGATGATTTACGAATTGTCAACCAGTCCACCTCAACTTATCTGGATAGATTTTCAATAATAGCGACCGACATGTCTCACACAAATTCGATCGGATTAAAATTTGGAGAACCAGGGAAGCATTTGCATATAATTGGTATGCACATTAAACCGATTTAGAATATTTTTATAGGGCGCACCGTTTAGATACTAGCGAACCGTCATTGTCTGTTCAACATGTCCTAGATGTGTACGTTCGCCACATCATCAATAGCATACGATTCAATTATGCCCTTCCCTTGCTACACATGATGTGGTTGAATTACATCAGCAACAATTTCGAGGAACCAAGATCCGAGTGTCACTCACATCCATCGTGAACCGTAATTCATCAGAAAACGAGATTTGCGTCTAGTATGCACGCCACTGTTGTCTAGCATTGCACCGCTCTCTCAATATAAGATCATGATCTGATGATAATGAAATCCATTATAAGGACGAGAACGAAAGTGAGATTCTCACATCTTATGGTGACGGTACGTTCCGTTGTCTTTCACCAACGTGTAGATCACGCTATATCTTGGAAGGACAAACTTTCTAAATAAAACCCAGTCACTTAGACCGTCTCAAACTCACTCAGCTGGCATTGTCGAACCTTCAATAAACACATAGTATGTACACGCCCTGCCGTATAAAAGTTGAACATGTTGGCCCCAGGCCTTGCGGCTACAGCAAAATTGAATTATGAAATTCGCTGACTAGTGTAGCTATTGTGTGACGCCTTCCTAAAAGGCTAAACAAAAGAAAAAAACAAATGCCTTCGAAAAGCAAGACCCGCAGCTTCTTAAAACTAAAATTGCGTTGGGGGTCGCGAAGACTGGCAAGAGTAAAATGGGTACGCGATTGCGCAGAAAATAAGGCGCCACCTGTTTAAAAATTATAAAACCCCTATCTGGCGTAGGGCTAACAGGAATCCGTCGTTCGAGTAAAGATAAACTGCCCCGACCACAATTCGCCCAAAAAGAAAAAGGGAAAATGACCGGAACCAACAATTGTCTCGACGTACCCAAAGCGCTCATTAAGAAAACAAAGATTAAAACAAGTTACCAAAATTTATTTTAAAAAATATAGAAAGGTAACAGAACAAAAATACGTCTAAATTAAATGCGTAGCCAAATAAATAACAATAACCCCGCAAATTGCAAAATACTAGAATAGGCTATATACGCTAGTTCAAAAAGGGTAAGTACGATAACCCTAATAAATCCACCTTCGGGTACAAGTAAAATACGCAAAAATTAACTATAAATTAAGGCGCAAAACGCAGGCGCGTGTCGACAGGCGTAACGTGTACAGAGCGCAAAATAAGTAACACAAAGTAAATTTTAAAAAAACACCAAGGCTTATAATATTTAGGAATTACATGAATGCGGTAGCAACGTCCGCCAGATAAAAAGACAAATAAATTACTACACAAAAACTGTGGCTGCCAAGAAAAATAAAATTCTGGGTGACTGACGGTCTCAAACCCCAAAATGAAATTAACAATAATAAATAAAAAAATATATGCGTACATTTGCTCAACGTGTACAATAATGAACCATAACACGATATACCAGGTGCGATTCTCAAGGAATTCGACACGCTGCGTTACAAAAAAAATATTCGATAACTTGGTCAATCTTACTAACCATTCATAATCAAATAAAAATTTAAAAAAACTATCTGTGGGTACGACGATCCAGTTTGCGATCACCAGCTGTTGCCTCAACAGGTATCAATTCCAAAATTAGCCGCCACCCTGATTAAATGAAACCAGGTCTAATGAACTCTGGCTAGATACCAAAAAAAAAAAGAACTAAGCTCTAGCGTTGCTAGTCAAAATGAGGATTGAAAAAGGCTTCAACACGAGGCCACAAAAGACGCCATTAACGAAAGATTTACAGCAAAGGTACTCCGCTTTACGCGCTACTAAGAATAACAGCCGCCATAAGCATCCAAACTATACCTAAATGCTGTTATTCTTATTAATCCAGCAGTGTATACATATCCAGCACCACACCGAAATAAAATTTCAATCCAAGAAAATCATTGGCACCCTTGCCATAACAATACGTGCGTCTCTGCCTCTTGTCAGAACAGGAGGAGCGTTTTCCTCGCGAAGAGATTCAAGCGATAACGCACAAACGCGTGTTCAGCGCCGAAATTACTTAAAGTAGACACAATTTATGCACCGAAAACACCCTGAACCGTAGGCAACTCAAACTGACCCCTAAATAACAGTATTTTCCAAAAATAAATACCAAAAATACGCTAATTGAAAATAAAACGTAAAAATTGTATATCAAAAACTGTGTATGTACATAGCACATTTCCAACATGTTTATCGAATTGGTAAAAAAATGAAGATTTCAAGGAGAAGGGATACTAGGTGCCCACCAAGAAGCTCGTATCTGTCATCAGAGGATATCAATAAAACGAAATTGATTGCCCGTATTTTAAAAATATTTTGTCCTATATTTGACCCATAAGACAGAAGTTTGTGGCCCGCCCTGTACTATAGGGACAATAATTCCACTACCTTCACATAAAGTATTTTAAGAATTTTTTTTAGGATTCCAATGAAAAAATAAAACATACTAATACTATCGCAAGTGCTTTCTTCGTTTCTTCTAATTTATTTCACAAAAAAGCATCACCCTTTAATCAGAGCTTCTATATTGAGGATTAATGGGATATTGACAAAAACCAGCAAAGCAATTTGTCTTGCTCTCTTGCTTTTAAAAGTTAAATTGAAGGTATTGATTTATGGAATAGTATATACAGTCTTCGGAAAAATTGAAGTGACATACGTTTTCCGTAAAACAGTTCCTACATAAGTAAATACGAAACTAGTAAATAATGATTTATTTAATTTACTTATTGATCGCAAAAAGATCTGCAAAAATAATTTGATTCGGCAGTATTAAGTGAGTATGAGTGTGCTATTAATAATATTCTAAAGAGTATCAGAACAAAACGCTATGATAGAATTTAATTTAGAACACATAATTTAGTGTGGCAAAGTACGATGGTATTCCCCTAATCTTTTGTCTACAAATTGTTTAAAATGCTTTCAGAGAAGCACTGAAATTCTAAAAGTATTTTTCATTTAAACGAATACTACTCGATCCAATTATATGATGTAATAAATTTTAGACAACCATAAGTGTGTAATTTGCGGCTCGAGTATCTATAGATCCGTGCTACTATCCAACTAATGCGCTTAAGATTAATATCTAGCGAACAAAACTAGTTAAATCTACCATGCATCTTCCAAATTCATAAATTCCAGAATTATTTCACGAATAAACTGCTAACGTGCTCTCACACATCCCCGACAACTACTATCGTAGTTCATGAAATTTATATCTCGAAATTATGAGGGGAAGCTAACGTATTTTCGTTAATGACTTCATTAATTTAACATAAATTTTCTGTTGTTTCCCTCAAAATCCAGCGAGGCTTTACCCGAGCCAACTTAATAATCCCAAAAAGGTCTTCGGTGAAAAGGCGATTTTCCACAGTCCTAAAGGGGTCCGGACCTTTCTTCAACTCCTTCATTTACCTCTTAATTAAATTGTACCAACTTCGTTTGAAATATGATTTTGATAATTCGATAGCGCCGCTATTCATACAATAATTTAACGTCGTATAATATAAATAAAACACTTAATCTGCCAAGCAATTGTGTTTGAATGGGTAATTGCTTCATTACATCAATAGAATTGAGTATTATTTTCACTAACGCGGGTTTAATTCGAAGTACTAAAGTAGCAGTATTAATTGGTCAATATCGTATAATATTTATGTATTTCGGCTTTGTTGCGGAAACAAGCAGTAAATTCGCTAGAAGCAATAAATAACTAGATCTAAACAGTCAAATATAGACTCCACTATTTAAGTTCCGTTATTAAACATAGATTCCTTTTTTCTCTCTCCTCATTAAGTATGAGCCATTTTGCATAGGTTCCATTACATTTCACATAGTTCTGAAATGTAAAGCTTTACAACTAACTCCTTCTGACACTTCTAGTTCCAACATGAAAGACTACACAAATGGCTACAGAGTACCGCAATTCCTATGTAGTTGATTTCACATTTCTGTTACATTTCTGTTATTTCTTTGTTCTTGTAAAACGACCAACATTGACCCAAGTTTTGCGCATGCTAGTCACCATTTTGGAAGTATTTGAAGCATTTTGACATCAAACAAAATGGTAACGCTTTGATGCTGGTTCTAGAGACTGGAGTGAATGGTACACAACATTTCAATCGAGAACCAAAATTTTGTTGTGTCAACCTTACTAGATATGATCTTACATTCTTCATCAATAAAACAATTTTACTTTCCGATTAATGAGTTCTGCACGTTTTTTCCATAAACTTTGCTGCATTCACTCCAATTGCTCAATATACAATGCTATTGTTCTAGATTACTTGTTGTCGAGAAGTTTAGAATAAGTAGGATTTTCCCTCTACCACGAAATACATAACAAAAAATAATTACTGAGTTATGGGTTACGTTCTCTGAATATGTAAGGGAAACACATTCTTTGAAACGTAATGAACCAACCTATTAATGACGAAGATGTTTGCGTACAATTGTCACTTAATACTAGTCGAATTGGCTAATGATGCCATAGAATTTCCGTAGGCCTTTTTATTAGTAGAGTATTGCCTTATGAAAAAGCTAAAAGACGATCGATACAAATTTTGTGGACAAATTGTGCACTGATTTGATATCTCTAAAGAACAACATTTTTCTTGTGAGTCTACATTTACTGCAAACAGAGTTGTCAACCATCAGAGTTGCTAAGATGTCACAAAACCACCACACTAATCAATGATTTGATAATGGTACTATAAAGATATTTAAAAGTTCATTCAGATGAGCTTATAACAGCGTTACAAGTTTTATATCAAAATCAGGAAATTTCAGATGTTCTTAATAGCACAACGTTTCCAACAAGACGGAGCACCAGTTCAATATAATCATCGTATGCGCAATTGCAAAGACGGAATTCTTCCTATCAAATCGATTGAAAGATGCAGCTTAAGAAGTTGTTATGATAAAATTAGACAAGATATTTATTTCAAAATGTTTGCAGTTTTTAAACCCAGAAGTGGCTGAGAAAGCATATTCTTTTTTCTCCTTTCATTTATAATCGTTCTTATGTAGCATATGTGTTGTAGATAGAATTCCATTCCACTAAAACCTTCCCCTGTAGTAACCAAACTTTTTCAACAGTTAAATGTTTTCCTCATGTGTTCTTACCTTTTACTCTTCCATGGCTTCCATAAAGATGCTGGTAGGTATCGATGACATCGAGCCGAGATCATTTGTAAAATCTGCAGATATGTGTAAAATGTGAAAAACAGAAAACAACGTTACTTTTTGTAACAACTCTGCAAACAATTGATAGCACAAATAGTGTTACTTCAACAATTCAAAAATTAGAAATACTAATTTTGAGAGTCTTTAAAATTACGGTATAAACAGTATCGATTAAGTTGTAAACTACATTTAAGGTTTAGTATTGTCGAGAATTTTCCTCCAACATTCTGTTTAATAATTTGGTCACATAAAACGTATCAAATTTTAATTATGACAGGTCGAAAATCGAATTTTCTGTTCCATTCGGCACTAACTTAGAAATTATATTTTATAATGTTACCGTTCACAGCTACACTCTCTGAAATAAAACCTATTAAACTTCTCTCCCTTGTGCTCACCTTTTCATTAAAGCTCACTGTCAATTTATTACAGTCGAAGAAAACTAGTAAAACGTTAAACTTTTACCGCTACTATATTTACGTCTAGTGCATCAGAACTCAGTGGAAACCACCTCGACAGTTGTAAAATCCATTAGATGAGACAGCCTCTCGTAATGAAGGACGGTTTAATTCGCGCTCGACTGCGTTCCAGGTACAACAGTAATTTCCCATGGGAGCTTGAATGAGATGCATCGAACTCTCATCTCCTCCAACTAATCTGAAAAGTGTATCAGGTACAATATAAGTTGACAATGATTGCGAAGAAACTATCGAGATTGGCTGCCTGTAGAGTATCTGTATTGTGAATAAGTTAGAATATAATTTTCGGTAAAGGAAATACAAAAATGTAATTTTACTATAAATTTAATTCGAAAGTTAATATTTAAAACATATCTAAATTGAAAATTGTTCTTGTTATGTAGATCGTTTCTTTCTTATAAGAGAATTATTATTCAGGAATATGATTTTTAAGGAGATTTTAATTTGAAAAATCTCTTGAATTCTATTTTATATCTTCTGAGCGCATATTGAAGAAAACATATACATGCTACAAGCAAAGGCATTTTTAATTTCCAAACAGGCGGATTCCGGGAATTATTTAATTTGTTAAAAGAATAGACAACTTTAATGCTAGTGTCTCAAATATGCAATGTGATTACGGTTCTCTTATGCGGTCATCTTGTAATGAAAAAAAGAGACGCAGTTTCGCCCACCCCATCTTATATGTTAGCTAGTGGATTTTGCTGTACCGATAGCTCGGCTTATTGTCTATTATCATTTATTAGTGTTGTCCTGATTGTCCTAATAATTTTGACATGTACTAGATTCAATAAATTAGCGCTAATTTTAAACCCTTATAGAATGATTGGGGTTTTACCCAACGCTTAGAAAAATTTTTACTTCAAGAATCTTTTTCTAGATCTCGTGCATGCTTTCCTCTGACTAGTTGAGCATCTAAATATTGTGCGTAGTGTCTTTGCTTTGTCGCTTTCCATTAGAAAAAAGGAGCAATGAGAGTAGCAACATCTTGGCCAGTTCTACTTGTCCTTTGGGATCAGTAGTACCAATCTGAACATCGATGACTGCAAACATTTTGCCTCCGCTTATCCACGAAAGCAGATTCTCCTTCTTCGTCTGCATAAAGTTGAGATTAAAGTGGTTACCAATTACAATTGTAAAATTTTTGTTTCAAAAACCTGACGTGGAGATTGTAAAGAACCAAGTCAGAACTTTTAAACCTTCGTTGTCCTTTTATAATTTGTTATGGTCTTCATGCATTTTTGATATGTGCTTGGAGTTGTTTAGCATAGCTTCCATGCCATAACTATTCAGCGTAATCCGGATTGTACCGAATGTTATCCAAGTATGTGTCTCTACTCTTTTAGCACTATGCCGTCAGTTCTTACTAAATCATGTATTGGAAAAGTGAGAGACAAACCCCAAAAAATTACCAACCTTCTTCCATGCCTCTTCTAACAAAGGCTCGTTTACTTCTGATCAGAAATTTCAAGTATTTATCCGTCACTCTGCAACACACTCTTAAGTTTGTTCTCTGCTTCATTTTTGTGTAAATTCTCTAGTACTTCTTCCATTGATTTACATTGTCTTAAATATGATTCACGTCAGCATCTGCGTTATGGATAGTAATTTAGTCATTTATAGCTCCCTGTAGCTACAACGATCTATAATCGATCGCATTATAATATCACAAAAGCTATTGTGTCATCTTGTTTATCTAAAATGGTCAAATTAGTAATTAATTTATAATTTGGAATTTTTTTAAATTACGTTTTTTCAGTGTTAGATATAGAAAAAGCTCCACGTACGATGTTTTTGATCTAATTTAATTTTTGCGTCTCTAGTTGCTTTTGGCTTTAATATTTCTTGTATATCATTACCATTTTGAAACCAAAGATAACAAAAACCACAACAGAGTACGATTGTTGCGTTTCTCAACGGCAAGTAGAGTACAAAAAAAACACTGAAACTGAGGCGGCTTTCATAAAACATACATGAAACACACTCTATTAAATTGTTGTTTTTATCGTAGTAAAAAAATAATACATAATCACATCAGGTATAACTTACATCGACCAGTGAAATAGGATCGCGTGGAATTTTAAACAGAATCGTTTACATGAAAACTAACCGAACATGAGAAGAAACAACAAACTGGATTATTTACTAAAACTCTTCGAAATCCTAGGAATTAATTACATAAAGAACGGATAAAAACATGTTTACATCTACATTGATGATAATTTGTCGAAGACTAATTTAGAACTTTCCAAACAAAAGAAAATTGAGAATCAAAATAAACCTTTCCGTATAAACAATAACGTCAAAGCGAAACTAATTCTTGGAACTGGCGAGAGAAAACATTGTTTCTACTTGATATTGTCTGATATAAAGAATTGAAGAAGTTATAGAGAATGGCAGCGGCTTCTGTAAACATCCTGCTCAAACAAAGTAACGCTAAACCCGAAGATATTTCAGTTACTATCCTTCGGCAATTTAAAAACTGAAGTGAAAACTAAAGTAGAGTTACAAGCATTATCTGTGATGCACTGTCGCTATTAGCTGTACTTTGTATTTTATATCAATGCGCTATTCTACAGAAGTAGAATATATTAAACGCGCTGAAACCGCCTACTAACAGAATCATTTTATCCAAATGTGGTAATTATAATTTTAATTAAATTATTTTTGTTTACCCAAACATTGTCGTAACTAACATATACGGATCTTCTTTACTTGCGAATGCTACAACTTAGCAAAAGAATAAGTTCTCGATTTCTGTAAGGTTTCTATAGTATATATGCTTTCTATATGCTTATTTAAACAAATCAAGGTACACATATGTATATCTTACATATGTATATATCAAAAAAAAAAAATGATTCCTGCCAACAATTGATACTAAATTTCGTAGTGGTAGCGCATAACTTTTAAACTTGTGTGTTGTTATTACAAACTCGTTGGATTGACATCCGCACAGCTTAGCTTATACTGTATCTGTTTTCTATAGAAAATAAATAGTTTTAATGTGTACATAAATGTCATTGTCTTCGCTGACTCTAATCCATTGCCTTTTCAAAATCTTTACGATTTTGTTTACTTTTTCGACGTTTACGTAATGGAAAATTATGCAGCTCTTTCCGTTAATATCACATAATTGTGAAGAAACTAATGGCACTTTCTACAAGGTAAGTCACCGATCAGTGCCATAGGCAAAGGCTTCATCGCAATGAAGCTATAAATGGAATCAAAATAAGTATTGATTTCAAAAATCTTGACACTTTGGGCATTTTTCTTGAATAAATGAAGTTTTAGAAATAAATTACGGTTTACAAGGGTTGTCCTGTTTATTTAATTGTCTTCCAGTTATGTGATCACATTGAACCTTTGTTTGCTATATACATTTCGGCTGAAACGCTAAAACAAACATTTGGTAACTAATAAAGATATTTATTTAAACTAAAAGCGAAGCCAAATTATAAAACAGTTAATGACTTAGGCACCGTTACCTGCGTTGATGCTAAAAGATATTGTAAAATTTTCCGATTTTCAAACAAACTGTATTATCTTCCTTACCATGCGAAAATTTTTACTAAGACTTACTAAGTTTAACATTTTTATATAAATATCTCTCATTTATTTGAAGATTATGAAGTTTTAAGCTTGTAAACTTTACGAAATCAAGACTTAGGAGAAGAAAATGAAGCTTCCGTAGTAACTAATTAAAAAACCAAAAAATGCCTGTAACAGACGCTCATAGTATACCATATGGTATAACCAAGTCATACCATATTGTATCACCTTGCAAACGAGTGCAATGAAAATAGATCAAGCATTAGAAACGGACCCCGTGGCTTCGATTTCGTTAGCGTTCCTCCAAATGCAAGAGCGAATCTCACCGCAGTTTGGCACTCAACATGTATTGTATAACACCTCCGACAACGGGTGGGTAACGCCAGAAGTAGTGGCACCGGGTGTCAAACAACACAGATTAGTAAAATTGCTTGATGCATTTTCATCCCACTCATTTGCATGAATTTGGTTCAAGATTTCTTCTCTAAGTGTCATTGGCATTAGCAACCTATCTCCTTTAAAAATAAGTCCATCACTCTCTGTAATTTCTGATTGAAGTTTCCAATAAGGCTTAATCAAGTCACTAACTTCTCGTTTATGTCTAGGCCAACACTGTTTAATGTACTTCAAAATTTCCTTTAAGCATTGATCTTTCAATGTCTCTTTTTTGATTTTGTCTTGCTTTACTTGATGATAGCCAAATGTTTAGCAATACTATGAACAACCAGTTCTAATGCAACATCATCTTCAACTGGAACTTGTAGGTAAAATCTGAAAGCACATCTGCTACAAACATCTTCTTTCCAGTGTACCATGTGTAACAACAAAATCATATTTCAAAATCATATTTCAGTAATCTTAACATCATACGCTGTAATCTACTTGTAATTTTATGCATTTGTTTTTTCATTATAACTTCAAGTGGTTTGTGATAACTATGTATTTTAATAGTCTTATATGAGTTTTCTTGTTCTAAAGTCCATGTAAACAGTACATCCTCTTTTAACAATTTTCTTAAAGGTGCATTCATTTCCGATAGATTTGGAATAAAAGGAAAGGAAAAGTAATTCACCATTCCCAATATTTTCCTTAGTTCATCTTTGTTCGTTAGCGGTTTCATGTTGATTATACTTTTGACTTTATCTTCATCTGGTCTTAAACCTTCTTCTCTTACAATATCTCCCAGAAATCTGACAGATCTGACTTTAAATTGTAGTTTTTCTTTATTAAATGTAATATTGTAATTTCTTGCTGTCTCTAGTACCTTTTAAAATATCTTGACATGTTCTTCTTCCGTTGATCCAGAAATAATTAAATCATCAAATACCACTTCAACGCCTTCTATATTTCCAAAATTATTCGTCGTCAACTTTTGAAAATCTTCCGGTGCTGATCTAATACCAAATGGAAGTCTTTGAAATTTCTATTTACTAAGTGGTGTGTTAAAAGTAGACAAATCTGAACTTCCCTTGCTTAATTTTATTTGCCGAAATCCCGAACTCATGTCAATTACAGAAAATATTTTTTTATTATTCAATTTAGAAGCTACTTCTTCAGCTTTTGGAAGTATATAGTGTTCTCTCACAATTGCTCTATTCAACTCTTTCGGATCTAACCGATGACGTAATTTCCCAGATTTTTTTTCAACTATAACAAGATTTTTGACCCAATCTGTGTGATAATCTACCTTAGCTATTACACTTTTACACTTTTCCATTCGCTTTAAAGTTTCTTTTAGTTTAGGTTGTAGTGACAAGGGAATTCTTCTAGGAGGATTCATAACAGGAGTGATTTCAGGATTGATTATAATATTATATTATCATGTAGTAAACCTAGTCGATCAAAAATATTGCTGTAATCTCTAAATATTATTTTTCATTAAACCCTTATTTACTATATCTACTTTTTTAATTAACTCGAATTTAGTACATGCATCAAGCCCAAGTAGCGGTTGAGATTCTACATTAGTTACAACAAAATCTAAATTCAATCCTTTGTTATTTGTTTTACAGACTGAATTTATTGTTCCTATTGCTTTTGTTCTACAATTGCCATATCTTACTAAAGTAATGTCTGAATTTTCTAACTTCATACTTAAATTTTCTCATAATAATCTATCACTCACACTTTTAGGAATAATATTAACTTCAGCTCCTGTGTCTAATTTAAATTTTACAATTCTATTTGCTATTTTAATATATTTGTACCAAGCAGTTTTAGACATTTGAACATTATTTATAGTGTAATTATAATCTTGTTCCTTAACTAAAGCTACAAAAAATGTATCACTTTATTACCAATAAAATTTTTATTGCTATTATCAGATCTCAACTTACATTTTACACTAAAATGATTCCTACCTTTACAATAGTTATATATTCTGCCATAGGCTGGGCAAGCCCTTACTCTATGTTCAGTACATAGTACATTTAGTACATGTACTATATTCAATACATCTACCGCAGTCGATTTCTTGACTTGTTGTTTTGCTGCGATCAAACCCAGATGTCTTCGGTTTTCTAATATCATCCACTGTATAAAGATCTTGCAATGCCCTTGCTTGTCTCTCACTAGTCTCAGCTGCTATACATAACTCCACTGCATCATCTATTGTAATGTTATTATCTCTTAATAATCTTTTCTGCAAACCTTTATCTCTAATACTATACGATCTCTGATTAAACTATTCTTTGGGTCTCCAAACTCACACACTGTTGCTTTTGGTTTTAATTATGTTAAGAACGACTCAAATGGTTCCCCTTCTTTTTAACAGATACTATTGCCCTGATGTTCTCAAGCACCCGGGATATTATACAGGAATGTATATAGTTTTTAAACTAATATGGCGTAAACTTGAATTATTATGTATTTATTTTAAGAATTCATTTACAATTCATTCGTATTTTCGCACGAATTATGTACTTACATCTAATTGCGCATTGTAAAACTATCTTTGTATTTAACCTAAAAATGCAAATATCATACCCATTCTACGTATAATATCATTAATAAATATGTTTCCATATGTTTAATGAATAATGGTTAGTCAAGTCGAAATTATTTTCAGCCATATTAGTGTCTACTTAACCAGTAAGAAAATTAAACAAAACATACAAAATCCTGAAAAGACCGCCAGCCTAGTAATTACTTCAACCGCCAACACTGTACATCACAGAAACAACATTTTTCCTAATAAAATTCATCTTCATATAGAAAAGGAAGTCATTCAACCGATAATAGAATCCAGCTTGGAAATAAAGTAAAATCAAACTATAATCTAAAAAGAAACATTTCTGTAGTCAAAAACAAATAAGCGTTTACCGAAATTTTATCAAAGAACCAGAGATAATGTGTATGGATCTGAAAATAAGATATAGACAACTCCCAGGACATCGGTCACGCACACACATGCATATACATATATAAACCGGTATCAAGCTCACTGACAATAAGAACGTCAAACTCTCGCTACAAATGCGAAAGAATGATTGAGGAAACAAGAGAACTCCCTGTCTAACAATTCAAACGAATGAAATACACGCAACGCTTCGAATGGTCAAACCTTATACCAAGGATATAATAGACATTAAATTTTAAAATCTAAGCACAGTAATCTATGCCAAAACCAATTAAGTATGATCACTTAAAATAAAGCAAAATTACGAAATCAATGTCAACGAAATTATATGCAGGCAATCCCATAGACAAGTGATAGTAGTAGATAGACAGAAGTATAAGAATAATAACAACTACTATATACACTACTATATTTTCACTCTAAAACACGTATTACTGAGTAATCACTGAATAACGAATAATACTGAACACTTAATATTATATCATATAATATTATCCCATAAAATTATAACCAGTAATTGCTTCTGTAAGGATACATACACATATTAAATTTTGGAGTACTAGGATATTAAATCGATTCTCTACAAAAACTGAGGCGAAAACAAACTCATCATTCAAAGCGCTGTTTCTTGCTGATTATGCTGAACACCATTTTCGCCTACGGCATAATCTATTTAGCTTTGTTAATAAAATGAGTCCGTCACTATTACTTCTACTTTATAAATATGAAGCTAGTATAATAACTATGAAAATGACCGCCAATATTAGCATTTGTTTAGCATTTTATATTCATTACCAGCTACATATAATGTTCCTGTTTCAATGAATTCTATGGTTGAATACAATATGCAAACCAGAGACATACTGCAAAATTCTAAACCACAATACTATATCGCTAATTATGTATATTCTCATATGTGTACGCGTTAACGACATGTTCATACTTCACAAGCTTACATTTAATATACAGTATCCAATATGTTATTTAAAAACTAAAATATCTTAACTTCTCTTGCAGTATACATTCGCAGGTTTAATCAGTTTAATTAGGTTCAGTTGTTGGAAGAAATAAGGTAATAGCTATATTTTGTAAGTCTGTTTCTGCACTGACAAATACAAGGACCAGTGTCAGTGTTTTCCCCAAATGTTAATATTGTAACATTTGCTGTTATACAGCCGCTGTTTTTTCAGGTGCAAAGCTATCTGTAAAACAAACAGATTGGTTTTTGCGCGAGTGGTCCCGGAATAGAATTAAGCGTGTTTATTAGAACATCATTTGTTAACTATGTAGGTATATATCTTAAATAAGGTTTTTCATTACTGCATTTGCGGTAACGCCAAACTACGAGGAAGAGAGTTATTTTAAGTATCTGCTGATGTAAAAAATTAACGTCGGAGGACATCTGAGCCAGGTCTTGTGCATGAGTAAAACTGATTATGTCTGACATTGGTTAACTAATCAAATTTATCCTATACTTTTTATGGGCATTTAGTCGCGCTGGTTACGTTATTGATTAGTGTACGTTTAAAGAAATCATATAACTACAAAAAAGCTGATGTAGATATTTAATACAGAAAGAAGAATGTGTGGGTAAAATTCTTAGTGTTGAATAGTGCAGAAATGAAAGCACTTCCTATTAGATAATGTATTTTATAGTATACTGTACGTAAAAGTAAACGACAACGTTATCTTCTACTGTAAAGTGGAACACTTACTATATAGCGTTAAAAATATGTCATTTGTTTGGCTACATGATGTTGATTGATATTTTATGTATTTAAAAGTACTCGCTAAAAACCTGTTTACAATATTAATTAATATTATTATTATGAAACGAAATACTTCAGATAGACATGCGTATAATGTTTGTTTCTTTTCAAGTTTGTAGAAATTAATTGGAACTTGAGAAATCCTTACCTTTGAGAGAACTTCTACGTGAATCAGGTTCGTCAAAACTTAAACATATCTCTTCAGAATCTGAAATATATAACGGCTACTATTTTAATTAACCATCAATGAACAAATTTTATCAACCGAGCAGTGAAATGAGACCGATAGGATTCGACTAGGTACATTATTGGAAATCACCCTGCGAACAAGTGCAATGAACAACCACGTTGTCCGCTTCTAATGATGGATCTATTTTCATTGTACTCGTTCGGAGGGTGATTTCCAACAATATACCATGAGCGCTTATTACAGGAATTTTTTGATTTTTAATATTTTGGCATTTCTCGACTTTTTTATGTTACCTTACGGTAAGCCGTATATGGAATCACTATCAGACTGTTTAGCAGATCGAAACATCTAGCGGAAATGACAATCTACGAATTAGGCGAGCTAGATCGGTATCTGATGTACTGAACTGTGTTATGTAGTGTCCTGCGTTGTGCTATTTCTGCCCTTGTCCAGTAGAGGATATGGAGATTGCAATTAGTCCATTGTCAGAGGTATTATACAATTATAGTTGAGATGCGAAGTGTGATGAAATTAGAACATGCTTTCGGAGTTGCGCGAATGAGGGGAGGTCGAAACCACCTGGTCCGCTTCTAATGCTTTATCTATTTTTATTGTACCCGTTCGCAGGGTGATTCGCAGCAATATGCCATGAGCGCCTACTCAAAACTCTAATTCAGAATGGAGGTAGTCGTTTAAGTAAGATAAACCAAAAATGATCATGTTGGTTGTAGAAGCTTTGCATGTTGACGTTTCCTTCTACGTCTATCATAGCAACCGGGTTAAAATGAAAATATACACATTTCCATTTTGTAGTACTACAATTTCGAAGATATACTTGCGGCAGATTACAAATGAAATACATACTAACTCCGATGTAGTATACCAAGGCTCCAAGCAACTTTGTTATCCGTATTGATACATTAAGTATGTATTATACATCAATTATTAATTGGCTTTCAGTAATTAACTGCGATGCATATGATATCGATGGAATAAAATCCCTGTTTCAACGATGTTATTGATAACAGGATAACAGCAAAAACAGCCTACCTATATTTTCTGGAGTGTGCCACGTATCCATGCTCTTCATTAAGTGAGAGAACAAAGCAAATAAAAACGAAAGCATATTTATAGTGAATGCCTAGGTTTTCATGAATAGATACTAGGTGATGATATAAAATGCTCAATTTCCTATCTAACTGAAATGAATGCGCGTTTGTTAAACTACCAATACCTTAAAAGCAATGCAAAAAATTATATTTTGTCTTATTGAGTTTTGAAGAAGAGTTGTACAGCTCGATTTGCTTCTCAAAACGGGTAGATAAATGATTTCGTTTTGATACATTTGACATATTTTAATTAACTGTCTCTTCCTCTCTGCTTTATTAATTAAATTGGCACATTCATGAAGTCATCACTGTATAGTATTAATTATCTTTTACAGGAAAAATGAAAAATATGAGAATATCATTAGTATTGCTTCTGCATATCTATAAATGTAATCAAGTATTCCATTATTTAACGAGGAATAATTCGATATGACATTGCACATTCTGTATCAATTACATTAACTGACGTTCACATGTTCTCTAATCTAAGTCTCAAGTTGAATGTCTCGAAATCACTACCTAGGTAATCACGCTAATATGCCTTCTTCTTAACGCTTTGGCTTATCGCCTAGTAACCCTCTTAAAACAGCATGGCTAATAAAAAAAGGTAGGTATTTACAGAAATTACCGAACAACCATTATTATGCAGAAACTTCTCTCCCTCATCACTGTAACTTGTATGGTTAGATATATGTATTTGCTTTTACGCGCTACTACTATTTTATTCATGAAAATATAGTTTTATCCATATTTGTAGTTATTTTATTAGAAATTTAAATGCATTACAAGCCTTACAAGAAACATTATCGCAAACAACTGTTCATAACTATAGTATGTAAACTGAAATCCTCTAAGGTATTATGCAAATAAGACCGACAGCTTTATTCTAATACTCTTGGCTATTAGAATGCTGCTAGATCCTTCCATTAAATGATAATATCAACGCAGATTGAGATTGAACCTTCCTACGGAAGTAATAACCTAAAAGGTTTGATAGGAATAAACCTAAAGGCATAGGGAACACGGATCGATAGTAATACAAGTACTATTAAATTACAAGTCATTTCCGTTATTAAATTTTTATTTAAAAATTAAATAAAAATATCATCAGCGGTAAAAATTTGAACTAAAAACAAGTAACCTGCTCACTGACATACCAAAGAATAGAAATTACACAACCGGCTCTCAAACCTCTTTTATCCTAGGAAAATAAAAACTTTGCTTTAACTCTTTACATTTCAAATGAACCTAGAAACATCAACAGACCAGAATGACCACGTTTTATTGACGTAGGATTTCAGCACGTTCTGTTTTTGCAACAAATGGGACTATTACAATTAACGTTACGTTCCTTTCTTTTGAAGAGCAAGCTTCACGGAAGTAGTAAATAACGTATATTACTGCGTTACTTTTATTTTCAAACGTATGTATGTATATATAGCTAGCGTGTTGTATGTATTTAAAAATAGATTAGGATTACGGAAAAAAAGTTATTCATTCTGCATGTAATATAAAAAGAATTGTGTGACTAATCTAGCAACACCTTCTAAACACAGATAAATTATATTCGGATAGATATTTTTAAAAGCTGTACAAGATTCTAGTGATGTCTAAAGGTACCTAACTTGATGGTTTTTCAATAGTCACGCGCTTGAATTAGAATTAATTAGAGAACTATCTGTACCACATATACAAGACAAACCCATTGAAATTCGGCCTATATTAAGCTAATCGTTTTCCACAATTTGATAAATAAAAATATGAAAAGAAAATGGCAGGAGGAGGTAAGCCACCAGTCAGTTTGGATTTAGGAACTCATGTTCTACCAATGATGCTCTTTTCAAGGCTCTGAATCATATTTATAAACTGTTAGATGATGGCCGGGTGGTAACTGGCTTGTTTTTTGATCTGAGTCAGGCATTCGATAGAGTTAACCATGAGGTACTGCTTCAGAAGTTGTCCTTGTATGGGATTAGGGGTGTGGGTCTACAGTGGTTTGGGTCTTACTTGAGTAATCGTAAGCAAATTGTATCAATAGGAAGTACAGTTCCTTCGGCGACGTCTTTGGCAACTAATGTCACACGGGGTGTTCCTCAAGGATCCACTCTCGGTCCACTGCTATTTTTAATTTATGGTAATGACCTGCATATGAGCTTCAACTTGCACGATATTTACCAGTTTGCGGATGATACTACTGTCATAGCATCAGGTTCAGACATTGAACAGGTGAGTAATGTTGGAAACATCTACGCTGAGAGCATGTTACAGTGGTGCAATATGAATGACTTAAGAGTGAATCAATCAAAAACTAGTCTGATACCCTTTTCATCTTCAAGACATGTTCCTGATCAGTCAGTTCTGATTCGGTTGGGTTCTACTACTATTCCCAATGAAACCAGCACCAAATTTCTGGGTTGTCTGATTGATAATATGTTGACGTGGGAATGCCATATAACGTCACTGTGTTCAAAACTGTGTTCATTGAATTATGCATTACATAAACTGAAGGGCTGTGTCACGCTTCAGTCCTTACTTATGTTTTATCATGCGCATGTTGTATCGCGATTGAGGTATGGCATTATTTTCTGGGGTTCTTCTTCGCACTTTACTCGGTGTTTTCTCCTACAAAAACGTATAATAAGAAATATATTTTCACTTAAGAGAACGGACTCGTGTATCCCAGTTTTCAAGCAGCACAATCTCTTCTCCCTGCCTTCACTATATTTGTTTGAGTGTGCAGTGTACGTTCATGAGCATCGTCCATCCTTTATTCGGAATGGTGACATAAATACATTTTATAGTACTAGACATACTGATGCATTGACCATACCTAAACATCGACTAACACAGTATGAAAAAAGTCCAAATTATATTTGCATTAAGGTATATAATAAATTGCCCACTAACATTAAAAATATAAATAGCACAAGACAGTTTAGGTTAGCTTTAAGGTCTTTCCTGATTGATACCTGTGTATACCGCGTGCGGGATTTTCTTGATGGTTATTAAGTTGGTGGCTTGGCTGGTTGCAATTTGGATTCATTCTGTGTAGTTGTCTGAGTTGAGTTTTTATATTGAACGTATGTACAGTAATTTTTATATTTTTAATATTGTGATCTGTGTATTGATTTTGTATTTTATACTGACAAAGCCCATATCTTGTGATCAGTTGGCTAATAAAGATTAAAAACTAAACAAATAATTAATCTTAATCTTGCAGAATCTTAGTTATAGTTTAAAGTTCTTACAATAAATTTTAAAAAATCTGTACACTCTTTCGATTGTGTATACGGCGTGTTTTGCATAGTATACTGTACATTTTACAATACAGAAAGATATTCTACTGTGCCAATGAAATTTATTATACCAATAAAATAAAAAAGAAATTGTTTTTTGCATAGTCTTAACATTTAACATTCGTTCATAAAATTCTTCTCTAGTTTACGATCCGGGTATAAAACTAAATAAGCAGAGTCTAATACAAAACGATAATATGAAACAGTTTAAACGTTAATGAAATTAGACGTGCTTTTGTTTACAAATCACGAATTGCGCAGAATATAAAATTTCAAACTTTCAAAGTTAGTACCAGTAGGACTAATTGGACTTAACAATACCACCAACTTTGTTTGGTTAAGTCCATCACTTATCTTTATCATTAGTAAAGTAATAAGAAATCGTGTCGGTATTTTGAGAATAGATAAATTATCTTTATACAGGGTGATTGGTGAGAATGGGCTATTAAAAGTATTATACAAAGGGAACGGAATTTTAAAACAAAATTTTGCAGTTGGATATGGTTGAACATGAACTATCACGTGAAAATATTTTTGAATAAATGTCACTTCCGGTTAACCGAAAGTGGGCATCAACTTCGATTTTTTAAATAGCACGTTATAAAATAAATTACAAATTCAGCTTCTATGATAAGTTTTACACATATTTCATGTATCATACCCTATACCTAAATACCATGCCTTCTGAGTTATTCGCAATTAAAGAAAAAAAATGACAGATACTAATCTTACTTTATAGCGATATTACTTCACTTAGGAGTAAAACAGATGAGTGAGATTTTGCATACGCATAGCTGATAGTATGTAGTTACACAACATTTAAGGTACTTCTCTGTAACATTATACAGGGTGTTTAAAAACTTGGTTGTTTATAAATAAGTTTAATCTGCGGAAAGTATTTTTTTTTAATGGAAAGGTATACATTTTATTAGATATTCTGATTCTACAAAAGATTCTCTTTTAATCCGTATTAGGTGTTCCTATACCTAAAATGTAAGGTGAATAAGTTATAACGATTTAATTAGTCTCCGCACCTAAAATACTCAGATATGTCAATTTACTGAAGCAAGGGTGCTTAGCTCATTTGCTTTACCATGTTTTACATAGCTTACTTGCCACTTATTTTGACGTTTGTCATTTTGTTAATCGTATTTTCATAAATTTTTCCCATTGAATTATGGGAATAAGGGATCCTTTAGGCAAATAACACGAGATGCTGTTCGAAGAGCAACAATTATATGAATCCGTCTCTGAATATAGAATGCCTCAACAGAAACTTTTGTCATATCGAACCATTTAGATAACTTATTTATTTATGTTATTGTTGTTCTTATAATTTTTCTACTGTATCTTTTATATTATTTTAATTTTACCGAATTTGTTATAACTAATTATTTAGACCTTTCATGTAAATTTACTTTATGTTGATTATTCAAATACCTTTTGTTGGGAGTATTTAGGAGAATTCTTAGATAATCTAAATTTTTTACTGATATGTTCTTCACCATTGTTCTACGAACATATCGGTTGCTAAAACTTTTTATATCTCAAAAATTCTTAGAAATTCTTGCTGATCATTGATTGTAAATGTTAGTAAAATAAACGTATCGAACGTTTAGTAAAAGATACTATTTTATTACATACACTTTGCATAATAAATAAATTCATGATTACTTGATCTGGTCTATTCTCAATGCTAACCTCAATGCTATTATAAAACCATATATTGAAAAAAATGTATTGTACAGAAGCGAAAACATTGTTATTACAGGTAAAATAGAAATTGTAAAAAATACTAAGATTACAATATGTTTTGTAACAAATACAATAATTTTTTGTTGTTGTAAAGTAAATACCTACTCGCATTGTTTACCCTAATTATTGCGGTTGGTGTACGCGAGAACAACTAACTAAAATGACAGACGTCAACATAAGTGGCCAGTAACTATGTAAAACAAATGAGCTAAGCACTCTTGCTTCAGTAAATTGACATATCTGAGCAATTTAAACACGGAGACTAGTTAAATCGTTATAACTTATTCACCTTACATTTTAGGTATAGGAACACCTAATACGGATTAAAAGAGAATCTTTTATATGTCAGAATGTCTAATAAAATGTATACCTTTCCATTTAAAAAAATCTACTTTCCGCAGATTGAACTTATTTATAAACAACTGAGTTTTTAAACACCCTGTATAATGTTACAGAGAAGAACTTCAAATGTTGCGTAACTAGATACTATCAGATATGCGTATGCAAAATTTCATTCGTCTCTTTTACTCCTACGTGACGTAATGTCACTATAAAGTGAGATCGGTATCTGTCAGTTTTTTTCTTTAATTGCGAATAACTCAGAAGGTATGGTATTTAGGTATAGAGTATAATACATGAAATATGTGTAAAATTTATCATAGAAGCTGAATTTGTAATTAAATTTATAGCATGCTATTTAAAAAATCGAAGTTGATGCCCACTTCCGGTTAACCGACAGTGATATTTATTCAAAAATATTTTCACTTGATAGTTCATATTGAACCATATGCAATTACAAAATTTTGTTTTAAAATTCGATTCCGTTTTTATAATACTTTTAATAGGCCATTCTCACCAATCACCCTGTAGAATAAAATTCTCACACCGAAATTATATTTTTGGGAATATCAACAGATTCATCAACGTTTCTTTTTTGATAGTAAGTTTTCGTATAAAATTTCTTAAATATTTTTGACGCTTGCTAATGGCGATGATCCTCCGTTGACTACGTAAACATACTCGCTGATGAATGCGACTACACGGAAAACCCGAGCTGTTTGCAGTAACCAAATGAATTTTGTTGGCATATATTTTGTTAAGGATTACTATACGCATTGCTATTTTAACTGAATACTAAATCAAAATTTGTTATTAGCAAACAAATTATTTTGTTAAAGGATTTACGTGACGCAACAAAATAATTCCGTAAAATACTTTTTTAACGTAATGGTAAACAAATAAAACAATGGTTTCACCAAAATCTATTTGTTGTTTTTCGAAGTTCATTTGTTTCAAATAAACTTCGTTAAATTAAAGAAATTTTTGGAACTAAATTTGTGAATATTTGCTTAATTCAAAGAAATATTTAGTTAAAAATAGCCAACAAAATTATTTGTTACCATGTTTGGGTCAAACAATCCAGTATTTCCGTGTATAGACCTAACATTAGGTCTGTGAACTGTGAGCTACCATCCGCTCTTTTAAGTACATCCAATCATGGTTACAGAGGTAGCTCTTAAACAAATATGTCTAAAGCCAACCAACTTCTTTATCTATATCAGTCTTTAATCCTTTTCACAATTAAAATGCCATACCATTGTAGAATTCCATGTCCTTTAAACTAATCGTAATAAGAACATAAATTAATACTTAAAAGGTCTTAATAATAGTACCCATAATCCACTAATCAAATTAGATCTAGAATCATTAATTACGAAATAGGTACCTATAATATGTATAAACGCAGTTTGATATGAACTTTCAGAAGAATAACCTTAATCAATAATTCATTGATAATAAAAAATTCTACCAAGGTTAGAACCAGCATAATTGCCAAGCATACATGCAGAAATCCGCCGGCAGCCATTCAATTAATAATTAATGGATTTACAAGCTATAAGAGAGTAGTTAACAATGCAACCCTTCCACGTAATTGGAACAATAGAGAATGGAATTTTTCTCAAATGCCACGTCTATTAGGACTATGACTCAAATTGAATTTATCTTATTAGGAGTTTCTAAATTATTGGCTTCTTCCATTTTTATGGATTCATTATTTAATTGTGGTTCTAGTATATTGTACCCTGTAGCTAAAGTAACATTATGTTATTGCAAGCAAATTCTTAGAATATATTTTTAGAATGGAATATATATACCTACTGTTCTTATGTGTTTCACCAGTACTACGTTATTAAACGAGAATTCTGAATTTTTGCTTAAATCAGTGAGGTAATTTATACTGTTATGGTCTTCGTTGGTGATACCGTTAAAATGAACGGCAAATGACAAAAAATGCCGACTGCACTGAACCAGCGATAATAAAATACATTTTATACATATATAAGTATGTAATAGCGTAATTTTAAAATAACCTATCTGTATTTGGTTTACACTGAAATTGAAACTTTGTAATCTATATACAGGCTAACAACTTCAACTACGAAAGCCTATTGATAGGAGAGGGTGGTGGGAGTTAAAATTAAACGTATCCATTTCACTATTGTCAACTTTTTATATGACAGGAATGTCAGTGGTTATGTCTAATACTTTACCGAACTATCAAACTATCCTAATGGAATACACAATTAATGGAAAAGTGCAAATTATAAAGTGGTTTTATAATTTGACATAACCACTGACATTCCTGTCATACAAACAGTTGACAATAGTAAAATAGATACATTTAATTTAACCCCCTCTCCCCCCTCCCCACTACCTTCTCCTATCAATAGACTTTCGTAGTTCAAGTTGTTATCCTGAATATAAAAGAGAAAGCCGTTATTAGTTACTACGCTTATAACTCAAGAACGCCTGGGCCGATTTGGATGATTCGCACCAATTCGGACTGCTCTGTGGCCAAACAAGAAGAATACCCAAGAAAATTTCCGAAATATCCCCGCGAAAAAAAAATTATCAAGAAAATTCATTTTGTATGGAGTGATTTTACGACACCATTTTTATGATAGATGACCTTTATGTTTACGTTACGTTGTGACAATTTCTTTTTACGGGCAGGACACGGGGGGTGGTACCCGTAACAATAAAACATTAAATATCTAAATTAATACTTTTCTAGGCAGAACGAAGTCTGCCGGGCTAGCTAGTCAATTTATAAAAATATATATAGAGATATATGTATTTGTATTCCAATACGCGCTCATTTTGCTACTGTCAGCGCATATAATTTAGTATATTGCACCAGAGCACTCACAAATTCAAGATTTTTAAATTGGAAATAAGACATCGTTAGGGAAATATGGGTTGTTGAAACAATTTCAAGAACGTTACAGATCTGTAATAAGAAACAAGCAAGTATCAGTCTAACGATCAGTACATGTCTCATTATTTCATAACTTATTTTTTAAAGAAGATCAAACAGCGCTGCCTGCCATCGATACAAGTGCTGTCAGCTGTAAATCACTTCATTGTCAATAACAATCTTTCTCACAAAGAACTACATGAGCCTTTGTTACAAACTTGTTATAATAAAAGTGATGTTAAATTATTTCTGTCCTGGTGGTTTCAAGTTTCAAGCAAACTAGGACTACATTATATTTGCGCGTTATTAATAATCATAATCGCTGCTTGTATTTTTATCAAATACTACAACAGAACTTTCTAATCCCAATGTTAGGGAAGAACTTCCCTATTTCTTCTATTTCTATGCATATGCTTGTGTCGCATGAGGAATCTTTATATGTTTTTTTACAGATATTCTAATTTCAATTCCCTTTCACCCATGTCCTGCCCAATCATTGATGTTACGCTTTTTAAGACCGAAGTGGATAACAGTTGAAATCGAGTCGATGGTTTCGTGGGTATGCCGCGCTAGCAAACTTAGTGGTTCGATTCCACACACAGACGCTATATTTTAAAAAATTAAAATATTGCTTAATTAATTGGCGGTGGAAAATTACATTATATAAATGATGTTCGCAACTTTACGAAATTATGGCTATATAACTAGATTTAAATGAATTTGAAAAGTTATATATTTTACAAATAAATAAAGTCGGTTACTTACGCAACTTTTACATGAGTTAGTTGTAAGTTGTGACATTTTAAAGACTATTCCTCAATTAATTTAACTGTCAGATACATATGGGAACGCAGCTTATTGTATAAGTTGACAAATTGTTAGTTTTGAGGCAGTGTAAGAACAAATACCATAGGTAAGTTGCAATTTTGTCAGTAGCGAAACTTCTGAATAACCGAAAGTGTAATATAGCACTTATGGTCTGGAAACCAGAAGTTTACAAACGATCTGAAGAGAAAACCACAAGTTCAAAATCTATAGTTCCAACAAACATACATATGTAGTTAGTGTTTTAGGAAAGATAGTTATGGATTGATTGATGATTGCATGTAAGTGCCAGGAACAGCTTGCTAATTGTCCTGAAAGAAAGTGCAAATCAATTGTGCGCTTGTTCAAATTTCATCCACACCACATAGTAATCAGAGCTAATGAGAATAAGGCATGACCATGATATTTAGCTTCAAGACAAATGTAAATATTATTCCCGTCGTAAATTGATTAAAACTAAAAATTTGATAATTTATAATGAATTCAAACGACTCATATGTAAATCAACAATATCTGATACTTACAGAAAGTATACCGGGTGTGACAGAAAATAGAAATAGAAATTTTTAGAGATGCAGTTATAGCCAAAATGCAAAATTTTACCACGTTGTATTGTCGATAATGCTGATTTTAAGTGTAATATATAACTGCACTTCTAAAAACTTCTAATCAAAACTCTTCGTGCCCACCCTGTATACACTGTGTCCAAGATAAGAATGAACTATGTACATGGGGATCTCGGGAACGGTAAGAGATACAAAGTTGCTTAAATTGGCGAAAAGTTGCACATTTTAGTGACCTTTTACATTGCGTTTATTTAATTCAATTAAGTTGTTTGGTCTTTGAGATATTTAGAAAAACGTGTTTATCTTAATTTTCGTTTTTATTTTTTCTGACTTTATTTTACAAGTTATCGAAAAATATAAAATAAAAGTTCTTTATTGGCACTTTTATAGCTCTACAAGACTGTGTTTTTATATTTTTTGTTAGACATTTCGTTTTTGAGAAACCATCATCAACTTCCATTTCTTATATGGACAGAGAAAGTACATACTTCATTCGCATTTTTCTTTACGAAAAATATGTCTTTTTCAATTGTGGTGGACGCTTAGTTGCAGTAACTCCGTAAGCTGTATTACTTGTCTGGCTATCACGCAACTGTCGCGAGTTTTGTGTGTGTAATTGTGTTCAAACGGCTTAGTGACAGCATAATATTGCCTTTTATAGTGTCGTTAATCACTTTGGTCACAACAGCGAATGGTAATCAGAATGTCATTTCTCTGAAAAAATGTCGCCGCCCTCCAGAGAATTGAAACCCAGTCACTAACCACTGCGGCTATCGACCCGTTTGATTTATTACACATGTCTTCAAATAATTTCAAGATCCTGACCTGTTGGAGATGCAGGTGTTTTGAGATAGAATATGCTTATAGAATATGGCAGCCAACCTACACGTGTTATTGCATGTTTGTTGGTCGAATCCACCGTAGATTCTTGAAGTATTTATTTTTCAAAGTGCCTAGTGTCTGTGCTGAGGTTAGTACTTGTCAGAACGAATTACTACAACGTCATGAACAGCAGTCGGTATCTGCCAGAAAATAATATCACTGTCTGAAATTTATCGGAAAACTGGTTCGTGACAAAAATGGTGTGGTAAATGTATTCTCTAAAATAGCATTTCGATTTCAAGATACGAGTGTATGTATGCCCATCACAACAAAGTAAAGAACAACATAAAATGCTTACAACGTTCTCCATTTACTACTTACTATAATATGTGAAATCGTTGAATTTACTTTCAAATATTTAATTAATTTTGATATTTTGTTTGTCCAATAATTGTAATTTTCTGTTGGGCAATTAACACTTATTGTTATGATTATTGTAACGCCCCATTAATATATGATAACTTTAGCAAATCGTTATGCTGGCTAATTAATGTCTGCTAAGGGACTCGAGCTGTTGGTCAAGAATCCAATTATCCCAATTATTCATCAGACAACAGATAACCTTATATGTGGTTTTACCAGGACGCAGGTAGCTGCAATTGTGGTGGCTTCAATGGCTCTGTGGTATGGAAAGGGCTTGTACCTATATTTAAATACTAAATAATGAGAGGATAACGAAACCTTAGTAAATATGAATGATACCATTAGTATTTCAATCCTGTACAACGACATATTACTGCAAGGTAAGATTCGGGAGACATTTCTACAATGATCTAATTGTATGCTACATACCGTGAAACAATAACCTGTACAGGTGTACTAATTCATGGAAATGTTGTTAATAACATGCATATGTATAGTAGTAGAATATTAAAGCGTTATAATTAAGTTTTTGTCACGAAATTTCGAGTTTACTCAGCCGTATAAAAATCTAATTTCTGACTAAATTCACAACTAATCCCAATATTCAATTAAAGCTTACAAGCTTCCCTTTTAATTTTAAGCTTACCAATGAAAATTCTAAATATTGGAAAAATTGAATATTCATGCGGACATCGCCACAAAATTCGAACAACTCGATGATTTGATTGCATGAGCAATTTAGATGCGTCGTAGTTCCATTATTCTAATAAATTGATCTATAAATAGGTAGCCAAGAATAGATTCCGTATCTACAAGAATGATCAACAACTTTTTTTATTAGTAGACTCAGATTTTACGCCGAAGAAACTCTTAACATATTGTACTGCTAATGTTACAGGATATCTGTTAGGAAGATCGGAGTAATTTGAACTGAACGTCTATTTCTTTTTGCTGGTGTTTTATCCTTGCCTGATATATCAGAGCTAATGCTTTCTTCTATCTAGATTCCAGCACATATAATCCAGCTTTAGGATAACGTTGCTGTTATATGTTCAACTTTTTTCTAATTTACGTCCGCCACGTAGTCAATTTTAACCCCCGCTTCGACAAGTTTAATCTGGCTAAACAATAGGGGCTACTTCCGGGCCCCTTTTCCACGTGAAGCGTGGGCGCAATATCCACGTAGAGATATGACAGGTGCGATTCCAGAGAGAGACGTCGCTTGCGCCGTGCCGTCGAGGGAAAGCTCCACTGTACGGCCGTATTAGCGTGTGTGCTGCTCCAGCATCCCCTTCTCAGTTATACACGCACCATCGTGCGAATTGGTCGGTACCGAGAGAGAGAAAGTTCCCAGTCGGATAAAGTCGCTGTAGCGGGATTCCGTACTATCGTACTCGCGCTCGGTGAAATCGCTGAAGGGTGTACATCCGCTACCGCTTTTCGTCCTTTTCGTAACTTTTTCCTCAAGGTTCTGTTCGCGACATGAATTGATATAAAAGAAAATATTTCTGTTTTTGAAAATGAAACGTGCGTTCGCGAGTTTCTAAAGCAACGCTAGGATAAATAATTGTGTAACTGCCGTAGAAACGTAAAAGTAAATATTTACGAATATGCAGATGCTTGTATGTGAGATATGATCGTAAAATACTTTATCTATTATATTTCCACGAGAAACAAATTATTTTATTTTAATATTCAGTACAATGACAATATTCTCAAAATGCCTGATTAAATATTTGTAGAAGTTATCAACTGAAGTTCCAACTACTCTTAGTTGGAACTTCAACATCTATAGTAAACAAAGGCTAATCAGTCTTATCCACTACTTACTTGCCATTTCATTGTTAGTCTAATTAGTTTTCTGCATTAAGGAGGTACCTATTATAATCAAATAAAAATCAGATTATGTTAATCAGAGTAGCATTATTGGAAAAATAAGTAGAAGCGTTTGACATATGTTGCAATGTTATTTTAGCTTGCACAATTGTATATAATAATTAAAAAGGAATTTGTGATGCACTTTTATTAACTTATTAGCAAAATACCTTACAATACAGTATCATCATTCGATATGGCTTGGGAAATATATTAAAAGTAAAGTTAATTACGTTTGCAAAGGAATGAATTTGTTTACTAGGAAACTGTGACCAAGTTCTTGAGATGAACATTAACTAAAAACGAAAACCATCGCTTACAGAAATCTATTGTTGAGTGTGTTAATCAATAATTGTTCGTTAACTTCATGTATATCTAATACTATAATTTAATTGATGATATAAAACAAGAATTAAAAAATAGGAAATATTGTGGCATATGTAGTAGTCTCCTTATTAAGCGAAACAAAAGTAATGTCGTAGATAAATTAGATTTCAAAGACTTTAACGAATGCGACATCGGTCAAAGTAAGCAGTATTTAAAACAACTAATCTACAACCACTAATACAATGGTTCTTGAAACATAACCACTGAAACTTCCTCATCTAAGAATTTAAAAATAGAGTTAAGTATGGTTTATAATAATACTGTTAGGTTAAACCAAATTGTATTTAAATTATATAACGTCGATCCTTTAATTTAACTTTACTATCCAACAACTTTGTTTTTATGTTATAAATACCATTCCTAACTTATAATGAAAATGCCGGTAACGAGGGATAATTAATTGAAATATGGCTGGACTCTGGGTACCTCTTTTCTGATTACACTGTCTCAAATTATTGGTAGCCATGTTTGATTTCCAGGATTGGTATACTTATAACGTCGCGTATTCTAGCTATATATATTGTTGCCTTCTGTTCTCGTTAATATTCTATAGTCCAACCATTTGCTGGTGCTCTTTGAGTCCTAAAGAAGGTTCAGGACTAACATATTAAAAATCTTTATCAATTAAAAAGCCGCTTATTGGCATTAGTGAATATAAAATATCATTTCTCCATCCTTCCATGTCTCGTATAACAAATATTAGTTTATTTGGCTTGATGTGGAGTTATCACCTTAAGAAATTTATACAGATATGACTGAAGTATTGGATGAGTCTGCACCTTCATATGAAATAGTTACAAATTGACCAAAACTGTGGTTACTGAAGACAATGTCGATTTAGTTAATGATAGTTATATAACACTTAAGTACCATTATGTTTATAGCGGAAACATGTGGCTTGGAAGTGTTGTAAAAATGTTGGACGTTCAATTGGACCTCAACAACGTATCCACACGGTGGATACCAACAATGTTAACGGCAGATCAGAAGCGCATCCATTGAGTTACTGCTGATTGATTAAAATTCGTTACAGTTGATGAAATTGGCTTTGAACTAAACTCAGAAAGAGAAAGCGGCATGGCGGCAAAAAAGAGCCTTTACAGAAAAACAAAGGAAAATTGAGAAGAGTTGTGTTGTTTCACTAAGGCAAGGTTAGTACAATAGCGGTGTTTCAATGGTCGCCATCGCAATGCGGAGTGTAAATTTTTTGAACAACTTCTTTACTCTCCCGACCTGGCCGCTGTCAAACATCTGCGGGATTAACATTTTTTCAAACGATCACGCAGTGATGAGAGCGGTAGACGAATCTGCTGATTATGTTAAGAACTAAAGTTGTTTCATTTCTCTCGGTGGTGTGCGTCTTTGTTAGGAATAATAAATGGTAAAGAATTGGTTTTGATCTACTTAGCATAAACGTATTGTTAGCTGTTGCTTCCATTGCTATTCTAAATAGTTATTGCTTGTTTTCATCATACTCTCTGAGAGGGTTGCCATAAATTAGGTTCTTGTGAAGTTTTCCTTACTTTGAACAAACGCTGACTGTGTATCCAGTAAACTGGACACACAGTGAAGGGACACACAGTGTGTGACACACTGTGAATCGCTGTATCCAGTCAACTTAAGTGTGCAGGGTTAACTTCTGTAGCCTGTTTCTCTCCTCTCAACAGATATTCTTGGTTCTGATATAAGCAATTGATTACATCAATTATGATGTCAGTGAGATGGTTGGCACTAAGATACAGATATGCTACTTCTGCATTGGCTTCGTATAGGCGTTGACTTTAAATTTGCTGAAAAAAGTGTATTGAAGCCTTTTATTTTTCTTCTTTAAAGGTATACTTATCATGATCAAGATGTATGCACTGCTTGAATAAACTTAACTGTAACGTGTTCTTTTAGTTCTGCTGAATATGGATACATTGAAATATAATTTATTCTTTAATAACCAAACATATAATGTGAGCTTAAATCCACTGAGTGTGAGGGCTATCGATATTTACTTACTACCACATAGTCAAAAATTTTCTGCAGATAAATCAATATCTGTACAGTCGGTAGCACAATAGAGTTGTTCGATAAAAAGTCACATTTTAATCGGTAATAACGGCAATGTTTTAACAAAAAAAGGATAGGAAGAAGAAGAAAAGAAAATATGTTTTACTTATTGACACTGCTAATTATACATTAAGCTTATTAAGAATGTAATGGAGTAACCCCGAAAACACAAGAACGTTCTGAAGACCATATTGTATGTTTTATAAATTTACCACACAGGCAAACTTAAATTTAAATATAAAACACAAACATATTACTATTATTACTACTATATTTAATGACAGCGTCACAAGTAATATGAGTGTTTGATAAATCAATATAAAAATTGCACAATTGCACATTAACAAATCAAGTTGCTGTTCCACCTTGAGACAGTTTTATATTAGTTAATATTAATTAATAGTAGTTTAAATATATTAATTGAACGAACACAAGAACGTTCTGAAGACCATATTGTCTGTTTTATAAATTTACCACACAGGCAAACTTAAATTTAAATATAAAACACAAACATATTACAATTATTACTACTATATTTAATGACAGCGTCACAAGTAATATGAGTGTTTGATAAATCAATATAAAAATTGCACAATTGCACATTAACAAATCAAGTTGCTGTTCCACCTTGAGACAGTTTTATATTAGTTAATATTAATTAATAGTAGTTTAAATATATTAATTGAACGAACTATTGTACTTGTAAATTTTAAACAACACAATTATTTGATATTTATTAATATATTATTGGTATTTTGAGATAGCCTACTTCGTGTGGGGATTGTAAATATTGATAAAAAATACACAAACTATTTGTGAGTAAGAAACTAAAACCAAATAAATCAATCAGTAGTTAATATACAGTTGGATCTCTTAAAATGTTAAAGTATGTCGTCCTGTTTTTGCTATACATTTAAGATCTAAGAGAAATCAAACATTCAGTTATCTTCCAGTATATTATAATCTGTTTCTCGCTTTCTAGTTAGCTCGAACAGAACATAGTCACGCTTTCATGTATATATCCGTTCGAAATGTCTCTCTTGTACTATTGTTTGATTGGTTAAAATTTCCATCAAAAATATCACTAGATATTGACTGTATTCTTCTGAATTAAGAATGCAGTATTCATCTTTTGAGTTCGATTCTGTTTCTTGTGTAACTTTCTTTCCTCCATTTGTCGTCTCATCTCTTCTTTTTCCTTTTTTTTCCAGCAGTATTCGCTAGTACTCTACTTGTTTGACGCTATTTTACTTATTCTTCAGAAAAGACGTAAACGTTCTAAATAAAGTAACCATTGATGCATTTATCATTTTCTTTACTAACTACAAGTCTCTACATTTATACCTCTTTGTATCAACGCAACATGTATTGGTAGCTGTCTCTTACATAGCTGTTGAAACAACAGATATCAATACCAGATAAATTATCCGTTTATACTGCTGATTGCTACTGCACATACACTTTCTCAACGTACGAGCCAATTTAATGTTCTTAAAGTGGTATCCACCCTTCTAGCGCAATTCTTCCGGTGACCTCATATTTCACGTATAGGGCATCTAACAGGCGCCAAGCTTTTAGAGATGTACAAAGTACATATAATAAACTCTATAAAGAATGCAGTATATTGCTAAAACCCAATACAGCGCACAAAATGTTTCCTATTTCTAAACTCAGAATATGTATGAATAAATTCACTTCGAAGTTTCGAGCTAACATCATTTCAAAACAATTGTTTAAGTCTACTTAATATCATGTATAACTGTACCTAGTTGGAATGTATATATATTTTGAATTCAACTAAAATATCTTTACATCTTTCACATAAGCATCTGTCATATCGTAGAGTTTTTAAAGTTTCAAGTGATACATGAATCGCTTGATATCAAAATACGTTGTGTTAGTGATTATGTAGTGAATATATAAAATACAGTAACTATTGTAATGTTTAACACACTCGTGATGCAATGGGATTTAGTAACATAAAACTGAAGCGCCTCAGAAAGTTCAGATTTTTCGGTCGCGCCAAAGTTTACCTTATGGTCAGATGGCCAATTCTGGTATGGTGATTCTTTGTTTAATTGATTCTAATTAAACGTATTACGCGAAGCTCAAAAATTAGTTTGCTACTCTACATGCTTAATTAGAATGTTAAGGGTTAGTTGATAATCCATGATAAAATCGATGTTGAGTGTCTGTTTTGTATTAGTTTATCACTAACCAAAAATATGTTACAATTGAAGTAAATATTGAATCATAACAAGAAATTTTTAAATTAAATAAAATGTTACCGCAACTTGGTTCATATAAAGTAAGGACGGCATTTTATCAATTGATGAGTACGATTATCAGAGAAGCTAAAGTTCAAGTAAATGTTATGCAAGATATTACTAACTTGCAATTTTAATGCAATTTTCATAGGATCATTAAGGTCAAGAACTTCGTATTCCTCAAATTTACATATATGGCTGGTAGTTTGTTAGTATTCAACGACTACAACCATGTTCATTGAAAATATTTTGTAGCATCTTAACATACTGATCTCATATCAACAAAAAGAATCAGCTATCTCTGTAGGTTTTGTAGTTTCCTTTTCTCAAATGAAAATTAGCAAACTGACTTTTGGGCCAATCGTTATTTTGTCATAGTAGCAGAGCATACACATTACAACACTTTACTAAATAGATACGTCCCGATAATTAAGTAGGAAGTAAAAAGGACATATACCTATTTTGTAACCATAATTGTTACAACATTATTTTCATTATATTCCCCATCTTTATGTTTGTGCTATCTTTGAACTTATTTATTCAGAATATTATACAACAAACGAAATGTTTCGTAAATATCAGGTGTCAATTGCTCAACTTTAAAAATAAATCAACACTTATATGCGTGTAATCCGCAGAACTAGTAACAATATTAACGAACCAGAAAAGTTTCATGTGTATATAGTAAGAGTCCTAATTTAGACGCTGGAAACTTCCATTTAAATGCACATTTTACGTAACATTTAAATGTAAACTGTTACTTCTGTCTTTATAACAATTTTATAAGTTTGAATAGATTCACAATTAAAAACAGTCAATCCAGAAGAAGCAATTGTACTAATCCTGGTAAAGTTAACGAAACATTCAATCTACTTTGTACATCAATTGAGCAGCAGTACTAAACAGTCTACGCATAGTGAGCATTTTGTCTGATACATTCATACAAAGAATTTGGAAAAGGTGGTGGCCATTGATAAGAAACTTTTTCTAATAAAGGTAATTTTTCAAATGAAACCAAACACGTGAGGACTGCACTTATCAGCTGAAAATATTCTTTTTAGCCCAAAAGTGATTTAGGTTAAATGATGGTTTCATAATACACCACTAGTTTTTAAACGTTAAGGAAGTTTAAAATAAAATCCGCATTTTTCAAATACTGTAGAAAAATTCATACGTAGGAAGCTCAAATATTCACAAATTTTTCTAGAAATAGGAATCTTGAGCACGTTTCCTTTGGATAAAATTGACATCCTGGTGTTTGAAATGTACACTAAGTTGGTTGTATCATATCTGGCCACGCGTCGTTATCAATCAAAATCACACCTTCAGTTAATAGTTCACAACGTTTCGTTCAAATAGCAACCCATATTTTTTTTTCGAGGATATCATTGTGCTGGCTCTTGAGAGTTTCTTGATCTTCCAAATACTCGAAATAAAGTATTATCTTACCTGTAAATGGCTAGTTTTGATTTTCTTCCTAGTAGGAGCTTCCACACAATGCTCTACCGCTTAGACTTTAGCTCAAAATTTTGCTTTATCCGATATTACAATTTTCTTGAAAAATGTCTCTTTTAAATAAAATATCATTGCTTTAGCTGATAATTAATTTGAAGCCTTTATCAATGTCTTGAAACGCATCTCTTACAAGTTTTCTTGTACTACAGCTTATTCTGAATAATGTTGTAAACAGTTCCAATACTTTTTAAGCAATCAGTTCAACAGTAATATCCTCATTCTCTCAAATTAACGCATTAATCCGGGATTGGATGGGGAAAGTTGCACTTTCAATCGGTTGCCCACTTTGTTGCTTGTTAACACTTTTAAACTGGGCTACCCGTTTGTAAAAGTTCAAACGCTTCAAAAAATTATTTTCCGTGCGCTTTCGACGTTGTTCCGTAGGCTGCACTATCTTTGGCACCCTCTAAACTAAAAATCCAGCCACTGAGTAATTCAGAAATACGTTTTCAAGAGATCTCGAGCACCTATCATTACAAGAATGCCAACTTGACCTCACAAACATATTGAATTGATTAAATAAACCGTTTGCTCATAAACGGTTTACAACAATGACGCTATTTTATGGTTAGTAGACAATTTGACAATTTACTTAAAAAAAGACATTTTAGAGGCGACTGTAAAAGAATACAATCTCGTGTTAAAAAAACAATATATATAAAAATGTTGGATATCAGTGTTTATTATTCAATATACGATAGAAAATATCGAATAAAATAAATCACAACAGGAGCTAACATTTTCCGCAGAAAAAGTGTTCTGTAAAGTGCCCACAGCAGCTTGCTTAATTCTTTTTCGCCGTAGACCGATATTTGGCAACTAGCTTTAGCTAACGAAGATAAATGTAACATGAAGGGTTAATAAAAATTATGAAATAGTCGAGATATTAAAAAACAAACGAAAAAATTTAGCCGGGCATTTGTCGAATTTTCGACCTACGAGGGGTGGAAAAGATTGTACTCATCGCCCTGAGTGTTGGGCAAGTTGGTTCATCTTGTTAATCTAAACGAGAGGACAAACTACCAGGAAGGCACATTAACGCCTTTGAGCGCTATGACCGTTACACTTTCATAAATTTTCTGGACAACATTTTCATCATATAAATATTACCTAGCCCGATAACCGTTTGATATATCTGCTTCCTCCTCGGCAAATAGGTTTACCTTGTTAATCTAAACGAGTGGCCAAACGCCCAGCAGGGCACATTAACGCCTTATAGGGCTAAATTTTTATCGACATTTTCTCGAGAACCGTTTGATGAATCTGCTTCGCTCTGGGCAAGTTGGTTCGTCTTGTTAATCTAAACGAGAGGACAAACTCTCAGGAAGGCACATTAATTCGTTTGAGCGCTGTGACAGTTACATTTTCATAAATTTTTCTGGACAACATTTTCATCATATAAATGTTACCTAGCTCAATAACCGTTTGATGGATCTGCTTCCTCCTCGGCAAGTAGGTTCACCTTGTTAATCTAAACGAGAGGCCAAACGCCCAGCAGGGCACATTAGCGCCTTATAGGGCTAAATTTTCATCGATATTGTCTCGAGAACCGTTTGATTAATCTGCTTCGCTCTGGGCAAGTTGGTTCATCTTGTTAATCTAAACAAGAGGACAAACTCCCAGGAAGGCACATTAACTCGTTTGAGCGCTGTGACCGTTACACTTTCATCAATTTTCTGGACAACATTTTCATCATATAAATATTACCTAGCCCGATAACCGTTTGATAGATCTGCTTCCTCCTCGGCAAGTAGATTCACCTTGTTAATCTGAACGAGAGGGCAAACTCCCAACAAGGCACATTGACGCCTTTGATTTCGGTCTAATCTCGCTTAATGGCCGAGATATTAAAAAAACCGAAAGATTTCCAGCCGGGCATTTGTGCTAATCCGGGATTGGATGGGGAAAGTTGCAATTTCAATCGGTTGCCCACTTTGTTGCTTGTTAACACTTTTAAACTGGGCTACCCATTTGTAAACGTTCAAACGGTTCAAAAAATTATTTTCCGTGCGCTTTCGCCTTTGTTCCGTAGGCTGCACTATCTTTGACACCCTCTAAACAAAAAATCCAGCCACTGAGTAATTCAGAAATATGTTTGCAAGAGATCTCGAGCATCTATCATTACAAGAATGCCAACTTGACCTCACAAACATATTTACTTGATTAAATAAACCGCTTATGAGCTACAACAATTTGTTTGATTATTTACTAAATCCCCCTCATATATGAATGAAGCTATGTACAATTAAATATCGAATAGAACAATGACGCTATTTTATGGTTAGTAGACAATTTGACAATTTACTTAAAAAAAGACATTTTAGAGGCGACTGTAAAAGAATACAATCTCGTGTTAAAAAAACAATATATATAAAAATGTTGGATATCAGTGTTTATTATTCAATATACGATAGAAAATATCGAATAAAATAAATCACAACAGGAGCTAACATTTTCCGCAAGAAAAGTGTTCTGTAAAGTGCCCACAGCAGCTTGCTTAATTCTTTTTCGCCGTAGACCGATATTTGGCAACTAGCTTTAGCTAACGAAGATAAATGTAACATGAAGGGTTAATAAAAATTATGAAATAGTCGAGATATTAAAAAACAAACGAAAAAATTTAGCCGGGCATTTGTCGAATTTTCGACCTACGAGGGGTGGAAAAGATTGTACTCATCGCCCTGAGTGTTGGGCAAGTTGGTTCATCTTGTTAATCTAAACGAGAGGACAAACTACCAGGAAGGCACATTAACGCCTTTGAGCGCTATGACCGTTACACTTTCATAAATTTTCTGGACAACATTTTCATCATATAAATATTACCTAGCCCGATAACCGTTTGATATATCTGCTTCCTCCTCGGCAAATAGGTTTACCTTGTTAATCTAAACGAGTGGCCAAACGCCCAGCAGGGCACATTAACGCCTTATAGGGCTAAATTTTCATCGATATTTTCTCGAGAACCGTTTGATGAATCCTCTTCGCTCTGGGCAAGTTGGTTCGTCTTGTTAATTTAAACGAGAGGACAAACTCCCCGGAAGGCACATTAACTCGTTTGAGCGCTGTGACAATTACATTTTCATAAATTTTTCTGGACAACATTTTCATCATATAAATGTTACCTAGCTCAATAACCGTTTGATGGATCTGCTCCCTCCTCGGCAAATAGGTTTACCTTGTTAATCTAAACGAGTGGCCAAACGCCCAGCAGGGCACATTAACGCCTTATAGGGCTAAATTTTTATCGACATTTTCTCGAGAACCGTTTGATGAATCTGCTTCGCTCTGGGCAAGTTGGTTCGTCTTGTTAATCTAAACGAGAGGACAAACTCTCAGGAAGGCACATTAATTCGTTTGAGCGCTGTGACAGTTACATTTTCATAAATTTTTCTGGACAACATTTTCATCATATAAATGTTACCTAGCTCAATAACCGTTTGATGGATCTGCTTCCTCCTCGGCAAGTAGGTTCACCTTGTTAATCTAAACGAGAGGCCAAACGCCCAGCAGGGCACATTAGCGCCTTATAGGGCTAAATTTTCATCGATATTGTCTCGAGAACCGTTTGATTAATCTGCTTCGCTCTGGGCAAGTTGGTTCATCTTGTTAATCTAAACAAGAGGACAAACTCCCAGGAAGGCACATTAACTCGTTTGAGCGCTGTGACCGTTACACTTTCATCAATTTTCTGGACAACATTTTCATCATATAAATATTACCTAGCCCGATAACCGTTTGATAGATCTGCTTCCTCCTCGGCAAGTAGATTCACCTTGTTAATCTGAACGAGAGGGCAAACTCCCAGCAAGGCACATTGACGCCTTTGATTTCGGTCTAATCTCGCTTAATGGCCGAGATATTAAAAAAACCGAAAGATTTCCAGCCGGGCATTTGTGCTAATCCGGGATTGGATGGGGAAAGTTGCAATTTCAATCGGTTGCCCACTTTGTTGCTTGTTAACACTTTTAAACTGGGCTACCCATTTGTAAACGTTCAAACGGTTCAAAAAATTATTTTCCGTGCGCTTTCGCCTTTGTTCCGTAGGCTGCACTATCTTTGACACCCTCTAAACAAAAAATCCAGCCACTGAGTAATTCAGAAATATGTTTGCAAGAGATCTCGAGCATCTATCATTACAAGAATGCCAACTTGACCTCACAAACATATTTACTTGATTAAATAAACCGCTTATGAGCTACAACAATTTGTTTGATTATTTACTAAATCCCCCTCATATATGAATGAAGCTATGTACAATTAAATATCGAATAGAACAATGACGCTATTTTATGGTTAGTAGACAATTTGACAATTTACTTAAAAAAAGACATTTTAGAGGCGACTGTAAAAGAATACAATCTCATGTTAAAAAAACTATATATATAAAAATGTTGGATATCAGTGTCTATTACTCAATACACGATACAAAATATCGAACAAAATAAATCACTACAGGAGCTAACATTTTCCGCAAGAAAAGTGTTGTCTAAAGTGCCCACAGCAGCTTGCTTGTTTCTTTTTCGCCGTAGACCGTTATTTGGCAACTAGCTTTAGCTAAAGAAGATAAATGTAACATGAAGGGTTAATAAAAATTATGAAATACGAAGATAAACGGAGCTGTCATGCACGTTTAAGAAGAAAAAGTCTTCAACGAGATTATTTTCGCCATAACTTGATAAACAATTCATGAATAAAATGTCGTTTATACGTCTTGCAAATCGAGTTGAGCAATCGATTTCTTTCCCCGTCGTCGTCGCGTCGTCCGAAAGATTAATAAATCGAATTTGAAGCATCACCGCTGTATCATAGTAATTCGGTTATCCGTTTTAGGATTTGAGCGGCTTGAAAGTGTCGGATATCTTGGAAAATTATTCGCCAGACACGACGATATTAATAAATCATTCGCAGTCGGCTAATAAGCGACGCGCTCGAAAGTAACTTTAACGCGCCGACGACGACAGCAGCGCCACGGTTGAGCCGTCGCCCGAATTATTTATGCATCCTGAAATACGGTTCACGCGTTATCTAAAGCCGCATGGACGTTTATTGAACCATCCGTATGGAATAAATATATATGTGCTGACACTCATGGACCGTTAGCGTTTCTAGAGTTCCTATTTACATAATTAATTTTAGAGGTTTTGAAATAATTGCAACGGGGAATTACACATAACATATTGTTGGCTTAACCACATCAGTTACGCACGAGCATCTCTTGGAATACATATTTGGAAACTAGTTACGCAGTTGTTTAAGATTGAAACCGCGGCAATGATTCTGTGAAGCACATTTACAACTACTAACTCCCCCCTTTTGTTTCTACAAAATGCTATTCAAATTCTATTTTTGCTCATTAATATGTGTACACTACGCATCTTGACATTCTGATTCTGAAATTAAATCTTCAACACGTAATTTAAAATGGATTATCTTCTCTGGATTTTTATTTTCAATGTGACTAATCTAAGCGATACTGCCAAACAACGCTATTACATACAATAGCTAATGAAAACACTTGTTTTGGAAATCAGACCATCACAGTTTTTTTTGTAATTGGTGTAGCTATCCCTTTAATTCAATCGGTTTTGGTACAAATCAACAGAAAAGCTTCAGAGTTAATAATTTAAGTATCACTTTCAGAAATAGACCCTATCATGTTGATAAGTAGAGAAAATGAAAAGAATAGAAGAATAGAGATGAATGACGCACAAAATAAAATATATAAACCAAAGGAAAAAGACAAAAATGCGACGAGAACTCGACAATTTAGGTTTTTAAAATATTACCTAGTTCTGCGTCAAATTTTACATCAATTAGCTCTAAATTCTACAAAGTATTTTGCAACAAGAAAATAATTCTACAAAATTAGAACATCTCAGTTATCAAAATTTTGATTAAAAAAATGCAAACAAAATAAGATGATCGTAGAGTTAGTGGTGTTAGCAGGATAAGGTACGTTTTCTTATTTATGTCTTTCACTAGTTTGATGTTTAATTTGAATCAGTTCTTCAAGGAAGTGGTCGTTCCCTGACCATATTGTCTTGAAATATCTTCATAAAACCCCACCTGGAATGATAGTCAGTGGGGTTAGCAGCTAACCCCACTAACTCTACGATTATCTTATTTACGTTTAGTTAACGTTGTGACAACCGTTACTTCCCCTCTAACTAAAAAAATGTCCTAACGCTATTTATGAACCAATAATTGTAGTATATGGGAAAGGAGCATAGTCATATTAAAGTAGCCTACTAGTCAAAATAGTTTCGGTAAGGCGTTGCAAATACATTAGTGATAACAATTGAAAAACGTCGCAAAGGCAGCTGATAATCGTCATCAGAAAATTATACTACTACTTAATCACTAAACATATCTGAGACAAGTATATTAACATTTGAACAAAGATAAGTAAGTAAAATATAAGAAAAGTGGATTTCGTAATTCGAAAAAAACTTACTTAGGCAACAGATTTTTTAAAACAATTCAACATCTTGTGGATGTGAAAATGCACGTGATGGGGATCCAGACACAAAGTTAGTTGCATCACAGTCCTCTGCTGTCACGAAACCCAGTTTGCTATATCCAACTAGAAAGTAATCGTCTTTTAGAACCAAACAGGAGTCATTATCGTTAATAGCATAACAACGGAACTACAAAACAGCAGTTGTTCAGGACAAGTTAACTTCGGCAATTGGCCAATAAGGTCTAGGGTAGTGTCACAACATCGCCGTATAACATTACGTCAGTTTACAAATTGGCCAAAACCTAAGCCATAGCCAGTCAATTATACTGCACTGGAAAAACTACCAGACGATATAACCTCCTATTTAAAAATGTATATTATGTAACTATGACGCAATAATAATTCACAAGCCCTAATAATCGAAATTATTGTTCACTGATGTGGGTCATGCGGGTGTTTAGTTGCCTTCGTAATAAGTGTTGGTTGACACGGCTCCTCCGCTTATACTTATTGCTCAAAAACTACATTTTTATCTATTTAGATTTCATTGTTAACATCAATCGTGTTCTCGTTTGCGGATATTTCATACAGCTGAGGTAATTATCGTTCGAAACCCTATTTAGCTACGATTTTTTTTAATGTGTGGTGAGTGCTTAGTTGCAATGACTCCGTAAGCTGTACTTGTCTGGCTATCACTGCAACTCCTGCGGTGTAGTTTGGTGTGTGTAAGTTGTGTTTAAATGGCTTTGTGACAGCATCATATCGCCTTTTATGATGCCGCGCTGTTAATAACTTTGCTCCCAACAGCGAATGGCAAGTCGATCCGGGATTAAACTCTCTGAAAAAATGTCACCGTCCCTCCAGAGAATTGAACCCCGGCACCTATCGTCCTCTGGTAGTGACTTTTAGCTTTAAGAGCAGTGCATCGTTACCTTATGCTAATCCATCAGTTTGCTTTGATTTTAACGGAGGCAAAGTAACAAACTGATAAATTAAAAAGCAATTTTCGCTTAAGATCAATGTCCTTATGCGACCTACAGGACAAACAGAATTATAGATAAGCACTCTATTACCAAAAAATAAACATATATACTTGTTATCTAAGGCATGTATATTAGTTTATTTGCTTTCGTTTGCTTTTCCAGGAAGCTTTAATTAAAAAACGTAGACGAACATGGTTATGACCAACTGTAGTACATATCATTTATTCCGACAAAGCAGAGCGGTGTTAGCGCAAAAAAAGGAATCTCCTGACAAAAAATGTGAGTGGAATGTGTCACCATTTTTGCAAGCAAAATTTTAAAATTCTGTAAAAGTTACCCACGGTGGCAATTTTGCGCAAAAAGACTACGCGTATTTTCTTCCTCTGATATATTATTCAGTAAATTTTACACAGTAGCGCTATAATATTCAATATTTTATTTGCAGATGTTTTGAATGCTACTTGTTAGTGCCAGAAAAGTAGAACTTAAATTTGTGTTCGCCGTACTTTACTGTTACGTGGATAGGTGGCGATATAAGTTAATTTCCATATCTCTACATTTATTTATATAACATAACCGCCTATTCTTTTCGTATTCTATTTTGAATAAAGCTTGTGAATAGGACCTATTGCGGATGGGGTATGGGAAATTTTAAGATATTCTTACCATTGTTTTCCTATTAATGTCACCTACAATGAGCGCAGGCTCTACTTCGATGAGATTTTTCATTGTGCACTGAATTTTTGCGGCGGTACCTTCAGAAAGTCTTTTTAATTTAAAGTTTTGTTCGTGAACTTAATATTTTAGTTTATACTGCTCCGATAAACAGTAATAGCTCTAAGAAGTAGAATATGTAATTCAGAGATGTAAAACCATATGTAATACATCTGGAGTCTTCGAAAAAATTCATGGTTTCATAAAAAAAGACAGAAGTCTATATAGAAGTTAAAGGTAGTTATTTTAAACATGTTACATATCAGTTATTTGCAATCTACATAATATTTGACAGCTTATATTTCGAAAACCAATCATTCTAGCATATACATACATATGTATGTATGTTACTATGAAACATCAGTCTTAAAATCAGACCATAAATCACTAATTAAAAGAAGTGCACAACATTATGTAACAACCTGTATATCCTGTAATGACCCAATCTAACCTCTAGCATTTGTTAAGAAAAGTAGTTGCAAATACAACTATAGTAATTTGTTCTTTATCAACTTGTCCTCCATTACTATACTCAATACACTTGACACTACAAAACGGACTATAAATAAAGCAAGCAAAATATTTAATGAATATTCAAATGCTAAGTGATGATTACTGCAAGAACCACTTCCACGCAGTAATATGTTTTTCCACAAATGTATTAATACATCCTACTGAAAAATAATTTCACTGAGAAGAGGGACCTAATTAGAATTAACGTAGTGTTGTGTTTAATTTAGAAAATGGTTACTAAATTCCGAAAGCGAAGGCTGGTGCGCCACCTAAATTAAAGCCGCTTTACACATAAATCAAACTGCCATCTCGAAGCACTTTTTTGCGAAACGATGGCCAAAAACAGTTCATCATCCGACCGTCGTAAGCCTCACATTGTATATCCATAGAAACAAGCATCTGTGCTTCGAGCTGAAAAAACATAATAAATAATTTATCATTTTCTCTCGCAGACAAGAAAACAATATTATGTATACTTAATACTAGAAGTAAATTATTGTACTCTGATCTTTTATTCCCTCTGAAAGCGTCGTACTTGAATTGCTTTCAAAATGCCCAGGCGTTAAACTCCGTATTTACGATTAAATATTACAGAAAGAAGTTCGATACCTGCATTCGTTTTTGAAAAGTTCATTAACTAAATTGGCATCTTTTGTCATTTCTTTTAAGGTTTTAATTGGGAGCTTACCGAAATTGTCTCGTTACAAATAGTCTCCCGAAAATAAACACAATACAATTTCTAATGAATTTGTGTTTATTTAGATGATGTGAAGCCATTGTACATTTGATGGAAACGAGTTAAATGGAATTATGATTAGTTAGCAATAGTTGGCCACCTCTTTGTCTCTAATACATATATTATTCATATGTAGGAAACGAATCGAGGATATTAATCGATGTAATCCGTTTTATCCCGAATTATGATTGTATTCCGTTTATCTGCAGTAAGGATACTCAGAAAAAGACTTCGTTTGGTATAAATAAGCCAGCAACTACTCAATCGTCCTGTAGTTTGTGGGATTAAAAGGTTAGTGATGTTGTTAGCAAATCTAGTCCTGAAAACTCGCATGACTTTTAACAATGATTGGATTACATTGATATTTTAAGTGTAGTTGTTAAATTTAATTTTGACACTAATGATAACTAACTAAACCAGAAATATCTGGTGACATTATACTATTTCTTAAATTTTTAATCCATCCAGATGCATAAATTTGTATTGTATATGACAGCCTAATTATAAATAAGGTGACCTTCATAGAAAAGCGGCGTCGCAAGAGGCTATTGACGAGACTATAGTAGCGACAAAAAAAGAGCCTGCAATCAAAGCTTAGCGTTTATATTGCTAGGATCGAGATTCCAATATCTTGTTTCAGTCGTTACTCTAGTCTTGTCACTAGCCACTCCTTCGTCTCTTGGTTGTGGACGTAACTGAAGTTGTATATATTCTTTGAAAATAAAACTGCGTTTATGTGTAATATTAAGGTGCTCATAGTAGTGTTGGAGTGACTCTGCGAACAACTACAATGAAAATAGATCAAGCATTAGAAATAGTATACCGGTCGTTTCGAGAGATATGATAAATATCGGCGGCAAGGAGCAAGGGATACGAAAATTCGCTAAGAAGTGGGGACGCGTATGAGTCTATCTCTATCCCAGTCTAGTCTGGTCTAGTCTACAGCGCTGTGATAGACTCATACGCGACCGAGCGAACTTTCCTACCCCTTGCCCCTTCACGCCGTTATTTATCCCATCTCTCAAAACGAACGGTATATACCACACGTGCCAGCGTACCATAAACACCTACTTACAGACATTTTTTGGTTTTTTATATTGTGCCACTTCATATGTTGGTCTTCTGCCTCCCTTCTAAGGCCGACCGATGGTTCTTAAGCCCTTTTATCGTCGTAGATAGCCCGCCGGGCTGCATGTTTTGAAATCGAACAGTTGTTGAATTGAGAGGAAATGAGATAGAATTAGTCCATCGTCGAAATGCACTGAAATTCATTAATTACATTTCGAGGACGTGGTTTGTGTCTTTGTCAATTCTTTCATTGTCATTGTTCATTAGTATAAAAGAGTTAATATTTGTTGTGGTAAAGTTTCATTTGATAAAACAATAAACGATTTTTTTCAAACAAAAACTAATTGAAAAAAAGGAAACACCATTTAAATAATTTCTTTATATTAGACAGATTATTTGGTTATGACAGACTTCATGAAGTTAGATTGTCTGGTCATATTGAGAAATCTAAATGTTTTAAAGGAAATTTGAGAATGTGGAAAATAGAAAGGTTGCTAACTGTTGATAGATGTAAATTTATGACGTGATCTGCGCATGAATATGTACATTGTAGGTTCGTTATAATCCGGATTGCTTTTTTTTTATAAAAGTAACGCAATACCTTGGAATTACACACTCAATAAGTTTTATGGCTAGTGGTATAGTAGCTAGTCCACGTACTTCTTATTCTTTCTGAATTTGGTTTTCTGTGCTTTCACAAGTTTCATAACAAATGGGGAAAGACACCTCAATTCGGTCTACAAGCGCAGGCGTAATAATAACTGCTGGCTAGCTAATGCTTCTTGTAATTGGCACAAGGTGTTGGGTAATACTAAGGTATAAATTATTATTACCTATTATTGATGAACATGTGTAATTAAAAACCAAAAATGTGTAAAACATACATATTTTTATGCCTTCCTTATTTTTCCAAGTAATTTTAGAAAATATGACATAAAATACATTATAGCCGAAGAGGTTTTTTTCACTAGAATTTAAAATCATCTAAAATCTAAATCATATGAAATTATTAAATATTATAACTTATTTATACAAGCAGATAAACGAATCGATAAACAAAACTCGGAATTCTGCTTTTTGAAACATGTTTAATGATGTTACACCAAAGTGAAATACACATTTTAGCTTAAATTATATACTGTGGCATTTTAATAAAACGTATAATAAAGAAACCACAACCATAGCTTGCCTGACATATATATTGCGCTATATATTTCTTGTTTCACGTCTAAGAAAGTAAACACGTATACATACATGTTTGCCGCGAAACAAATAGCAAGATGTAAATTCCTCTCACAGTTTAATTTCTCAGAAAATTTCCACATTTATTTGAGTAAAAGCTAACGATTTGTTGACATGAACAACCGAAGCTTCGTCTTTATTATTACAGTGGTATTATTTACGCAACAAACTTGGAATTTTAACCGAAAATCAGCCAACAGCTATTATTCTTGCAGAAATCAGTTTTGCAATTCTACTAAAACGACCCATATTATAATTTTGTTCTGTAAATTGTAGTTCTACTCGATCTAATCTCGTAAATTGCTTCCTTCAACTAACAATACGTATGAGGTTAACTTGTTGAATTTTCTATTTTCTACTCAACTAAGTTTGTAAAACGTTCTCATCAAATTAGAACAACAGCGTCTCGTAATTTCTAGTCCCTTATTCAGTAACACTTGAATGGCCCGTCTATTGTTATGGAAGACACACTGCCACTGCGACAAGAGACAAAGACTGGTTGGCCGCGTTATCAACCCCTCTTGTTGGAACGCCATAAACTTGCGCCGAAATAAAGCAGTAACTTTTGCTACTGAGGCGTAAGGAGGTCTTTAACCTAATATACTGAAATGAAATTTCGCATCGTTACACACCTTTTGAGATAAAAATGAGAATTGAGGGAGATAAGCCATTGATCTTATAATCTTATATCTATATAATTCCTAATCGTAAAATATCGAGAAATATTATTATCTGTGTTCGTGTGATAAATTTCCAGGATATAAGAACAGTATTATGTTTACATGTGTAGTTACATACTACTACATATACGATAAATACTTAAAACATTAATTCTTATATCTTGTATACTATATACATCTCTCATTGAAACAAACACAATACTCTTACTAAACATAACGTATCATGAATGATTTAGAGCGGGCAGAATGGACTTCTAAAAATGTTTGCAAACATTTTCTGGGAAATCAAGAGGGTAAACACTACCAAAATATTGTAGCTAATTTGCTAGGAAACTATAAACATTTAGGATGCCGAAGGTCGGTCAAAGTTCATATTTTGCAGTTACATTTGGATTTTTTCTTGCTAGTTTAGCAAAGATACGTGATGAACAGGGGAAAATATCCCATCAAGATATTGCAGAAATGAAAAAACGATGTCAGGGTAGGTGGAATCCCGCCATGATGGGAGACTATTGCTGGTTTCTCATTAGAGAAGGCAGTAGCCAACATAAAAGGAAGAAATAACTGATATTCCAGAAATTTGTGTGCAGTTACGTATTTTTGTATTCTTCTGTATCTGTTATGTCAAAATTTTTGGATTTATCTATTTTTTTATAAGTGTAAGTGTAATGTTGTTTGTATATTGTAAATATAAAGCGTTCAAATAAGCTTTGCCTCTAGTAGGCCATTCCTTAACGTATGATTATTAATAATTTAAATTTGCATTAGTTGTCAATTTGACAGATGCATAGTTGACAAAAATTGTAATTTAAAATTGATTTAACATGGTTTTTACTATACAACACAAATCGTTCATGGTAGAATCTTATTTTCGAAACGGACGTAAATTGACCGACAATGGCAGTATTCTCTTCAAGATTGTTTAGAAAAATTTAGAAATGAGTTCCGTAACTTCTTTGATTCTGACAGTTTTCGGCACAAAGTGACACATTCCGTTATGGTTTTCAGAGAAACAGGGACTGTTAAACAGAAAGAAGGCGCATTTCGGGCGAAAAAGCGTATAGAAGAGCTAGTTAATAATGTAAGAGAAATTATAAATAATGCACCAAGAACTTCCGTACGAGCATTATCACAACAAGTGGGTGAATCAATTGGCACATGTCATACAATTTTGAAAAAGGACTTACATTTATTTCCATATCGCATGACCTGATATCAAGAAATCAAGGAAATCGACTGTCCCAGAAGAATAACGTTTAGCCAATGGTTCTTAAATAATTTTGATAATGACCTTCTTGACAACAATTTTTTTTCTGATGAGTCATGGTGTTATCTGAATGGATATGTTAACTCACAAAATATGAGGATGTGGACTAATGAGAAACCACATATTTTTTTTGTTGAAACCACACTTCATCCGCAGAAAATTGGTGTATGGTGTGCGATTAGTCGAAGGAGAATTATTGGCCCTATTTTTTTTTAACGGAACCTTAACAGGAGAAAGGTATCGACAAGAAATTATTATGCCATCTATCGAACAGCTTGACGATGAAGAAATAACACAGGGTTACTTTCAACAAGGCGGAGCTAGAGCACACACAGCGGATGAAACAATTAATATGCTGCAGCACATTTTTCAAAATCGCTTGATAAGTTTAAACACTGAACATTAATTTCCACCAAGATCTTGTGACATTACCCCATGTGATTTCTTTTTATGGCCATTCTTAAAGAACTCAATTTATCGAGTACAGATACCTGATCTTGCAGACCTTCAAATCAGAATTGCTGAAAGAATTAATGTAATTGACAATGCGATACTACAAAACGTTTTTTCCTCCATTAGAAGAAGATGTGAGAAATGTTTCGAACAAGATGGTGGACACTTTGAACAATTTTTAAAAAATTTTGCTTGTTTGTTGGAAATAAACATATTTCATTCAGTTAAAAATGTTCGTTTTATTATTTTGACATTTGTCATTTCATTCGAATATCTCATCTCATAACCAACAAAATTCCTATTAAAATTTAAGTAACAAGCTAAGACATAATTATAATTTCCAAGGGCTACTTTGAGGTAAAATTTATTTGAATTCTTTGTACCTTTCCAAAGCGTTTTTATTTAAGATTATTTTTTAGCTTCTTGTATTGATATTCTTTAGGTCATTTTGCACAAATGTGGATATCTGTCGTAATATATATTCGACATGTTCTACTCACAATTCTACTACAGTCTTCATGAATGGAAAATAAATTTAAAATATCGTTTCTTTTCCCTAATGTATTTCATTTGCCATTTTGATTGACAGATATCAACTATGTGTATTTATATAGACACATCAAAAAAATCGTAATTAGAGTAGGCTATGTGAATGGATTGTTACTTTAGCCACTTTCACATAATGACATTTATTCCTTGACATTTAATTTGAGGTTATAAATTTGGTTACAATAAAAGGTCAAATAATAAATGTCATTATGTGGTAGTGGCTAAAGCAACGATCAAAAGTATTTTCATAGCCTACACCAATTATGTTTTTTTTCGATGGCACGTTAGTACAAATACAATATCAATTATTTTGACATTCAGATACATTGAGATTTTAAATGCATTAAATAGGCGTATTTTTCGGACTTTCATCAGGAAATCTCTAATAACTCGAAAACCGCAAAAGATAGAAGCTAATATGTCTAACAATCAATTATAGAGAATTATTAAGTGTATTCGAAAATACAATAATATATAGGGTGTTCCATTTACAAAAAGTGACTTTTATCGACGTAAAGTTGGTTGAAATGAACGTTAATTTTGGACGACTCTGTATAAATTATGAAAAATTTTTGGACGTAAATTTGATGTATGCTATTTCGGCTAATAACATGCCAAATATAAGGTCTTTAGCTGCAATGCTTTTAGAAATACAGAATTTTGAACATAGTCCTATATTTGAAAAAAAATGAATAACTCAAAAACGACTGATTTTTGACATAGGGTATGTTAGTAAGTTTTGATGCAGAATTGTATGCCCGATACAAAAAAATCATAAAAAATATACCGTGCTATTTAAATTAAGAAAGTTGACGTCAACTTCCGGTAAACCGGAAGTGGTACAATGGCGCAAGTAATTTTGCTGATGAGTCCGGATGATATCAGTTATAATTACAAGTTTTCAGAAATCTTGAATTTCAAGAACGTCAAAAAGTTCTAACGAACCAGTTCCGTGAATGACCCTGTATATGATTGAACTAATTTGTACTCGTGTCTATCATTGCGTTATTTGCATCGCATACTCCGCCAGTGCTGTTATTGCACATTTGCACCTCATTGTTTCTTGTGGTACCTGTTTTACATGGATGAGCCTGTCGAAAAGTTACTCGTATATTGGGGATTCCCTGACCTGGTACAACTTTTTAAAGATAAGCAATAACTAAGAAATCAGTTGTGAATTATTAGATCATATTAGATGTACTGATGCTGTTAATGCACCATCTGTTGGGTAACTGCAAAAACCCAAGTTCAGAGCATAGCTGGATTATAAAAAAAGGATTAATCCAACCAGAAATGACGTTAAGTTAACCATTTCATAAATCAAAGATTAACAAATATTATGATTCTAAAAAGGGCTAAAGACACATAATTTGAGTTTTCGGTAACTTTATTTTTTACCTACTACACTTAAATATAAACAATGCACACATTTTAACAAATGAACGGTTCAATATATGCAAATAAATCTTCGACCTCATATTTGTAAATACTAGGGCCAAGAAATTAAGAATTATTTCTGAGAAACGTTTACTACAACCTTTAATAAAAGTTAAATGTAACATTGAAACAACGTTAATTCTGGGGCCGTTATTTGGTACATTTTATTAAAAAAATGCTATAACATAGGTCTACCTGCTCTGAAATAGTATATTATACAACGAGCACGAAATGAAGCTTATTTTGTACGAGTATGAAAGTTTACGAGTGCAAAATAATTTCGTGCAAGTAGCATAATAGTATACTTTTTATACAACTACCTGCTGCTACGTTAATAATAGAATTGTGTGCAAATATCTAGGATCTGTCAGTAAATCTGTACCGTCCGTCAAATTGTGACGTTTGTTATATCAGCATACATCAAATGTCATAAGGCCTGTTCGTTTGCGTTGCTGGAAGTGCTCAATATCACTTTTGTTAATTACCGTGTGTTCGTTTGAAATTTAGCTGCTGACAGGTGTTTTAAACACTCGTTCGTTTGCATTCAGCAAATTGCTATATGTCAAAAGTAGCAAGCTATATTTGCTCACGCTTCAAGTGTTGAGCAATAATAGCTGATGAAATCAGATTTATCCGCTCAAACATCTATTTGCTGATTCGCTACAGTTGCTATTTCTGGCAAAACTTACCAAAGTTAGCAATTCAAACGAACAGGCCTATATTCTTATATATCCAGCAAACGAGTTGAATCGAAATTTTTCATTTCGCACGGGTTGCTTAGCAAGTTGCTGAGACAACACGTGCATAATGAAATGTGTTCTAAAATGTTCATGGTTACAATTCAAATAACTGACAGATAATGACTATATTTCGTAGTAGTCGTATAAAAAGACATTTTTTAAACATTTGTGTGGTTTATGAAAACTAATTATGCATTACTTTCTTCATAACCAACATGAAATAATTATACGGTAGTATTCCATGGTGTGAAACAAGCACTGTAAACTAAGTTTGATTCCGTTTGTTATTGCTTTAAGTTTTTGTTTTCTAATAAGCTAACTTTAAATTTTAGTCATGCATTTTTTTAAATAAATCAACAAAACTCTACTAAAAAGAAAGTAGTCTGTTTTCATAACGGGGTATTGAACATTTTAGGATTATAAAAGTCAATAGTAGGCCTATTGACCACACCTATGTAACTTAATGATCTAGAAGGAAAACTGACTGGCTGCGTAACACAAACTTATCTTGTAACGTGAAACTATTTCATATGGACAATGATGAACAATCTTATACATCTTAGAACGAAATTGCAACTCTTTGAATGCCTATAATCACTTAAGAAGCTGTGGAATACTTTACAAAAATACTGACAAAAAATATCACTTGAATTTCTTAATTGGTTAGAACCATCGAAGAATGAAGCAGTTATGGAAAACTTTAGTGACCATACAATATATTTTTTTTTATATCCTAAATGTAAAATGTATTAATATTATTTATAAATTTTTAACAAAGTGATAGTAATATGCCGATACATAGCTTGATCCATGACTATTACTACTACATAAGTCCTTTCATAAATGTAATATGTATGAATACCAAATTTAGCTACAGTTTCTAGAGTTTAAAGACTATGGCGGGACGTTACCTGCAAATCATAAATTGTTTAATTTTGTCATACTTTTATTATAATCTAGCATTATTTATTTTAATTATTAAATATTCCTTGAAACATGAGTGATAGAATTACGGAAATGAAACTGTTTTATTCTCTTATATACCTCCCCTCTGTTCTTTTCTTTTTTTATAGAAAATGTGCTTCACTTTTCTCACTTGTGCGCTTCACATTACAAGTTAATTTAAATTTCCAGTACTTTTATATCTTGTTATATACACGAATTCCATTAATCATCTGCGGTATGCTGAAGCTTCTGTAGAAAAACTTCTAGTAGCTCTTTTCAAGCTATTAATTAATTAAAAGTAAGAAAAGAAGTGGTTTCCTGCTACTAGGTACCTGACAACTTGGTGAATGGTATTATTATTCAAATCTCATAATATAAGATGAAAAATATTGTTAAGAAACTGGATTATCAAATTTCTCTAACAAACCTTCAAGTATACGTATATAGAAAATATGTCATGCTAGAAAAATATACTTATTCTTATGTCTTCACTTATAAACTTCGCTAGATAATAATTATCTCTTGTTACTAAACTATCCTTCACACAGACTTCTTTCAGTTTCTAGGTCAGTACAACTTACAAGTTGGTGTATATCTATTTATGCTAGAACACATAAATTATTACCGTAGTTATAAACTTCGCTGGAATAAATCGGCAATCAATAAAGGTCGACCAAATATAAGAATCTAGAAAAATATTATATTATTTTATATATTATATATATGTAATTACGTAATTTAACCTTCGCCATTGATGAGCAAAATGAATAACTGTGTGTATTAGTGGCACCCTGAAGAACCAAAAACTTTGGGTTTTGCTTAATATTTTAGCAATACTACTTGCTTCTAACACGCAAATAAATCATTTTTTTATTTAAAGAATAGAAGTATTATGGAAGAAGACATTACTTATTATAGTGAAAATTCGACTTTATATAATTTTTGTTCGGTGAGCAGGTGTCAATAATGCTAACAACAAATTTCCAAAATATGTTGGTAGAAGCGTTCGCCGAGCTCGTCTCTACTATTAATCTCATATTTTCTGGATAAAAATTTACGTGACAATCCAGAATGTGTCCCTCATTGCAGTCAATACAGACAAGTCATATCATCATAACTATGTATCACGGCTACTATGTACTACTTAGTATAATGGTTTTCACATTGACGACTATTTCAAAGACAAAAAGGAACAATTTGGTGTAACCTGATTGCGTACGCTAAATAATTATACTAACAACAAACCCAAGATAGCTTGCTAATCGCAGTGGTCAGAACGACTGTTCAGTCACGTGTAAGGCGGCTGCGTGTCAGTAGGTCGGTATGTAATTCAACTGCCACTATCTGTCCCGACGGCTCCGTCAAGTTGGCCCCCCCTCAATCTTGCACCGGACTAATATCTATCCAAAAAGTTTGCGCCAAGCTTGCACCAGCTTGCGCCACACGTATAACAGCTTGCACCCCTCTAGTTGAGTAATTATTTTAAAAAAATTGCAGGGGGGGCTAACTTGACGCTAGCCCCTCCTTATCATGGGAGAAACTTTAAAATAGGGTAGATAGCTTCCACCCACCTTGCGCCACCAATTTTAGAGCTTGCACCCCTCTCCAATCCCTATATATTAAATATTTATGTTTCCAAGCTAGCCCCCCCTCATCACGGAAGAAACTTCCAAATAAAGTAGATAGCTTGCACCCACCTTGCGCCAACTTGCGCCACCAATTTTAGAGCTTACACCGCTCCCCAACCCCTATATACTAATATTTATGTTTCTAAGCTAGCTCCCTCCCCTCATAACGGAAGAAACTTCAAAATAGAGTAGATAGCTTGCACTCACCTTGCACCAGCTTGCACTATCAATTTTAGGGCTTTCATCCCCTTCGTACCCCAATGAAAACTCGAGTAACTAACTGATATGTCATTTGTAAATCTGATCATAGATCAATCTTTGTCTAAATATTGAATTTGCAAATGTGTGAATATCGTTGTAATAGTGAATTACATTAAAAATAAAACTATTAGAAATAAATTTAAAATAAACATATTAGTTCCACTACAAACCAAAAATAAAATTGTGTATTATTATTAATTAACCTAATTATTTATTATGTAGACCAGCGGTTCTCACCCTTTTAGGTCCTACGACCCTTTTTAGGTCAAATATTTAGGCGACCCCTATGAATTGGAAAGTTAAATTACCATGCTAATTATATCTACAATAGATAAATGTTTATGTTTACTAAAGCAAAAAGTAGTGCAAAAACTATGTAATCTTGTTCTCAAATACATTGATCTTAAATTAAAAATATTTGTTTTCATTTTTTCTTTCCAAATCTGCGACCTCCTAGACATGTTCCGCGACCCCCAAGGAGTCGCGACCCACCGGTTGAGAACCCCTGATGTAGACTATTGTTTTTTTTTCGATTGTGACTAGCTTATTTTTAATGTAATTTACTATTACAACGATATTCAAACATTTGCAAATTCAATATTTAGACAAGGATTGATATAGTATTAGTTTTACAAATGACATGTCAGTTAGTTACTTAAGTTTTCATTGGGGTACGAAGGGGATGCAAGCCCTAAAATTGGTGGTGCAAGCTGGTGCAAGGTTTGAGTGGAGCTATCTACCCTATTTTGAAGTTTCTCCCGTGATGAGGGGAGGGGGCTAGCTTAGAAACATAATATTAAGTGTATAGGGGTAGGAAAGGGGTGCAAGCTCTAAAATTGGTGGCGCAAGTTGGCGCAAGGTGGGTGCAAGCTATCTAACCTATTTTGAAGTTTCTCCCGTGGTGAGGGGGGGCTAGCATCAAGTTAGCCCCCCCTGCTATTAAATACTCAACTAGAGGGATGCAAGCTGTTATACATGTGGCGCAAGGTGGTGCAAGCTTGGTGCAAACTTTTTGTATAGATATTAGCCCGGTGCAAGGTTGAGGGGGGGGCCAACTTGACGGAGCCTGTCCCGACCCAGCTAAAACCACATTAGGGCGGTTTCACACACACCGATATTATCGGTATCGGTGTCGGAGATCTGATACAGTCAAGTGGTGGTGTAGTCTTGCATCAGTGTACCTGTCTGTGTGCAAACTGTATTCATTTTACATTGCGCAATAAAACGAAACGGTACGTTTCCGTCCGATATCAACAGAGCCACCCGACAAGCGCAACGATATCGGTGGCATTTCAATGTATGTTTGCTTCAATCCAACACCGATACCGATAATATCGGTGTGTGTGAAACCGGCCTTACTGACGACAAGGTACTCCTGCAACAAAGCTACAAAAACACACATAAACAATACATAGCAAAAGGTGTAGCGGTAGTCCTAACAAGCAATACAGTTGGGCTGTACCATAGAACTTTAAGATCGGTATATATGTATGTATATTTCACAAATGCTTCTTATGTTTTATCGTATCTAATATTTTGTGTTCTTCCATTTCTTGTTATCTATCTCAGTAACACGAGAAATAGCAATCTTCAACCTCGTCCTTTTGTAACAGTCTTAACTACTCTCCAGTTCACTTGGAATTTATTCCTTTTACCCTGAAATATGGTATTGTGGCTGATAGTGATTGTCTAATTGACAGCAATATATCGTGCTTTTTAATATGATAATATTAAAATTCTACTCTTTAATCGCACAAATAGTTTTTCACATCTCCCCCTCATCAAACTACTACAGCATTCAATTAATTTTTGTTGTAATCTTTTTTACTTCCCAAATAGATTACGGTTTTTAAATTTGTACAAGCGCCAAGCTTAATTATTGCAGGAATAATAAACAGTTTATGCCTAGTAATGCATAAGGTTGATTTGATATAGAAAGAAATGTATGCATGTCTGTGAAAAATAAGTACATTGATTTTTAAGTTCCCTTTCAACTCCTTTAAAAGCATAAATCATTTCCAGCATTCTAAAAAATGATTTTTAAGTTATCGCGACAGCTTTCAGTAGCAAGTGAATGCCTATTAATTATTCGAGGAAAAAGAACCCTCCGATAAGACCAACGAATGTTACAGCTGCGATATGATTGATGTTCTATAAGTACCACAGCATTATTCAAAAGTTTTTTATTGTTGCTGCTGCACACGTCTAATATAATGGCGGATTTGATGATTGGCGTGATGTTTCATGTATTAGAGGTTATTTGCTACCATTCACAGTTATAAAATTTATAGTTACTGCTTTTAAAAAACGAAAACTGTTATATTATTGTTCTTCTGTTTCTATCTAGTTTCTCATGCAGACATATTAGAGATTTTCTCCATTTTGTTTACGATTAATGTTGATTGAATCTTTACACATCAACTTCTATTTGTATATCTCGACTTGCATTTACCTCACTTCTACTAATCTTTGCTTCATTCCTTGCTTGTCCCAAATTCCTTATAAAATGTTATCACTAATACCTAACATTATTTTGCATTATTGCAATCTATAGTATGGAATTTTACTTTTAATGTATATTCTCCGATACTATAAAAAATAATTCAAATTGTTGTGTTTTTATCTCCAATAAATTTCTTTCTAACTTTGATGGCGCTGGTAGCTTTGTATCCATTTTGTTAATTAGGTTAGATTAGATTGCACTTTTTAATATTTCTTACACTTCGAGCTTTTTAAAATGTTTATTGTGTAACTTATTCTGACTGCGCCATATTCTATGTATTACGTCTTTATTATTTAAATACAGTTACAGGTTAAGTTTACAACTAGTCATTTCTATATCACTTGATGATATTCTCTATCCTATACTACTGCGTTAGTGAAAAACTGTTCCTGATTACATTAAATCGCTCTGCTTGCACTAAAGTACTACAAAACCTAGCAATGGAAACTAGCTAAACCAATTAAAATCACCATTTGGATTACTTTGAGAAGTTGTCAAGTGAGGTATCACTAGATCACTAGATAGGAGACCACTAAGACCAGTATATTTCTCACACATGTAGAGAAAAGTGAGAGAAAAAATATGCAATTCGAACATTATGCCAAATATGAAGGATGAAGAGTTACTCTTGCATATATTACTCCGCCGTTCAGTGACATAAACAACACACCCTTCTGCTTCCAAAAAGTAATGCACGCTAAACTTAGGACATTATTCCTTAAAACGATACTCTAATTCTTATCCTGAACAGTATTCTTTGAGGACTCATGATAACTAGCGAACACAAATGGTTTCTAGATGCCGTATGGATACTATCAATGGGACCAGCAAAAGCAAGAAATACTAAATCTAAGTTATGGTTGTTGTACAACACCAGTGAGAAGCTAAAGATTGTTATACTTAGTGACATTACAGTCTAGTCCCAAAATAAGTTTTTTTTGGTTTTTCGTTGACTAAAAAATAAAGCACGAATCTGTTAAGTAGTAACCATCAACTTCGTCACTAAAATCTAAAAAATGCAAGCTGATAAAAATTAGAAGTAGTGAAGTTGACCAGTACTTTGTGCGATAATTATTTGACGAAAAGTAAACTAAATGCAATAAATCGTTTTAACCAAATACACAATATTTCATGGTGTTTTTCTTTATACTGCACAAACATCATAAGATAAAAACTACTTTTGAATCAGACATACATAGCTATCTGAAAAACAGACGAAAAATAGAGGTAATTTCAATAACAGGGAAACGAAGAGATTCCATTTACTTTTACGTGTATCATTAGTTATCTGAATCTATCCAATTTTTTTAACTTTTCTCGCAATATACCTTCCTACGTCTGGTTTTTTTACACGTGTGGTTGATGGTCTCTATGTATACGCTGAACGTAATCATCGTTTACGCGGATGGCCATCAGTATCCGTCGACGCTAATAGTTTCCGTTTTGATGGTGATCCAATTCCGCATTGAGATCCATGCCGTTAGTTCCCCTACAACCCACAACATTCAGTCCCCTACAAAACTTCTACAACTGAAGCAAATGATACATTGCAACGCTGGAAATATGCTTTCTCTGAAGCGAATTCCCAAACTTACCATAATTAATTACCGAAGGTGGCGGCAACAGTGACATTCCTGCTATAATTAAGACCTTTCGTTACGCAAGTAGTTGTATACACGCTCGAACATATTTCAGCCGACCGAGTTAAGTCGTAGAGTGTACGCCTATCTCAGGAAAACTCCTAGTTGCGTTGCCTATTAATCCGCGGAAAATGGAAAATGGCATTCCTTCGAATAACTTTCTCTGCAATTATCACGCAATTAATTACTATATTAAAAGTTTAGTTTGTCTTGGCTCGCTTAATAAAATGGATTCGATAGGCAAGTGAATTTTAGTGGGAGCACTGAACTATTGTGAATTATTTATAGGTACTGTTACGATGAAACAGGCAACATTTGTTTGATAATGAATGTTTATTAAAAATAATCAATAAACAAGAATTCATTCGCATAATATTAAAATTCAATTGTATATACTACAGGCGAAGTGATTTAAAAAACCGATCCTCTTCAATTTTGAATTGGCTGAGGAAGATTTTTAATGGTTGTAAGTATATTACACTGAAAACCATCAACTTCAAAAGGATGACCTACCATAGTTACTTACTCACCACTTATTTCATTAAAAGAATCAGAAATATTTGTTGTAACTTTCTGTAGCACATTATATCGCAATATCGTCGGATATTGTCAAAAGTGGTGAAAGTTACTTCGACATCAATTCTTACTTCTTCCCGTGATTCTCTGATCAAATATCAGAATCTTCTTGTTTTTGAAACCATCGTGTTTTATAAATTGAAATACGGAAAGCTCGAAAAGTAATGTTATTATAATTTTAAAATTGTGGTTTTGTTGTATCGTCAAGTTAATGACTTACTCATCTATAAGGAGTACTAGTCTCTTTTCGTCCACCTTTTTATTGTCAGTGTATGACATTCCAGAAAAAATATTATCAGGAACTTGTTCTTGGTCCCAAACAGAAGCACTGGCTAACAGTAAAAAAGTTGTACTTTCATTACTAGGAACACTGGTAACATACTAGCAGAGCAGTCGTCTTTTACTAACAAATTTTGTTCTACATTAGGTGTAGTACAAAACTACCCTCATCAAGGTTCCGCATTTAAGAAGGCTGCTTTCAGGTTGTAGTTCAGTTAAAGGTTTTTTTTTCAGAAGTTATATCCATAAGTGATAAAAGTGTCACAAATTTGTCACAAAGTGCCTTTGTGACAAATTCTACAGATTGTGATTTTTTAGACTTAAACCATGTCTTTTCGCCAAACCAAGAAGCTAATCATTTCTTAGCATGCCATCTTTATTAACTGTTTCTGCGAATTCAAGAAACACTTGTTACATTTCTCTTTTAATCTCTAATAGGCGGTTCCGCGAATAAAGAGCGCTGATCCTATAGTTAGCCAGTAAAGTTGCATTTGAACTGGGTCAGAAAGATTAGAAATCTAAATGGACATTGCCAAGAAAAACAGATACGCTGAAAAATCTTGACAATTATCACACTTTACCTTACTAGTAGATATATCAAGTTCTCTCTCTCCTGGCATTTACTTAGCCCTTTACTTATTGCATTCTGTTTATTTTGGACAGATTTGTACCGCCTACTCTGCAACAACATTATTCAAAGAGAGAAAACGATATCTGATGATCTCTAACAAAAGCATCCGTCGCCTCTGAAACATGACGCCATCGATAGGAGATGCATCTCAAAGTACATTTATGAAATGTTGCACTTTCACCACTCGGTGAACTAACTCAAGGAATTCCAAAAAAAAATGAAAAAGAAGGACTTCTTTCTGACATAAAGCTAGACGTTGTTGAAGGATAGTCATATATATTCTTATTAAAGTGCTGCCGTACATCCCTTAATTGCCTTTGCCAAGCTTACTCATATGCTAAATTGAATTACTAACGAAGGCAAAACACGTGCATACTACTAAGACTAAAAAAATCTCCAGTAACCTTTCATAAATAAAAATATTACTTTCGAAATTCTAGTTTAGTTTTTGCAGAGAGTCTTAACGGGACGGCTCATATAAGAAAAGTTTATAATTGAATAAGTTTTTTTTTGTATGCGGATACGCTTCCTAAATTTAATAAAACCAAGACTTTACACACCAAAACATTATGCAACTTCCTTACTCCTAATAGTATAATACATGTATCTTCCTCTGACTTTGTACTACCATTAACATTATAGTTATGAAATTGTTTGTATACAACTAGGAACAAACAGTAAACATTGACATTTTTCTGTTGGTTAATTTTAAACTATAATTAGGGTTTATATCAACTAATTGGTAATAGAAATATGTATTATATATTATATATTGTTAACAACAATTATATTATTCTTCTTATTTTCAGGGAACAGATAGTTGGCAAGGACACGATAGCGACCAGGTGAGTACTGCAATTAAATTTAGTTATGTTCGGCTTAATTTTGGTTTACAGAACAGTAAAGAAGTGAAAATATTATTACGATAACAGACAGGGTGTATCAAACTTATTTTATTTTAAATAGACCAACAAATCTAACACATACTGCAAAGTGGTAATTTTGTTTCTAAATTAATACAAAAGTGCCCATATTTTTTAGTCATCTGCAAAACATAGCTATATCCATACTATTATAATAAAGGTAAGATCAAGAAAAATTCAAATTAAAAATATATACATACTGTCCCCATTTAAAATAAAGTGAATTTGATGCAGCCGTACACTATGAAGTACGTAGTACTTTTAAAAGTATTTTCAAAATACGACCTCCTATACTCTTGAATTTTTATCGAAATAACATGTTTTGATTGTAAAGGACTAGTTCGACTTTCCTCCTAAAATGTCCCATCCTGTATATGGGTAAATATATCAGATATCTTACAATCGGTTTTTAAACTGAATTAATTACGAATTTTAAAAAGGTTAAATGATTACATATATTCAATAAATAATTTAATTTAATAAATTATAATTATCTCGTACTATAAATAGAAATGTATTACATACTTGGAAAACTTTGAACAGTTAAGTTTCAATGATGGTTAAGCAGAAAACCAACTAACTAACTAAAAGTGTCCCACACATTATGCGTCTTGCTGCTTTAAAACCGACGGCGCACTTCAATTGTCTCTAACGCATGACCCAAGCATTAAACACAGTTATCTTTATCAAGTTCAAGACAAATTCTGATTTCAAAAAAAAAGTGAAACCTTCAAGCGGTCCTTCTTACAGCGTAGCAAGTCTCATACTGAACCGCTACATGAAGCGTAAACATTGACGTCTTTGTAAATAGATTTTAATTGGTGTGTCGATAATTCCGTATAGAATACTACAAAACTTTTGCTAAACATGCTACATTACATTATCTAAACGATATCTTCTATCAATGAATGCGTTTTTGGTAATCATAAAATATCATAAAAGAAGGTTGTTAGAACAGTTAAACTTCCTGTATTGAGAATGGTTTCTACAAACGGAGTACAAATGTGTCTGAAGATTGGTTGTCTTCTATCGCCACGTATGCATCTGAATTTTTTATTTCTCTGAATGCATTGTAGATAATCTAATATTCAATTATATCCATATCTGACCAACCTCTGTCGGCCTAAACTAATTCTAGAGCACCAGCTGGAAAATATTCTTACGATATAATCAATGTAGATTTTAAACTTTTTAATTTCCTATACTATATCTCTGAACTAAACGGTAACATTCTTAAAAGATACTTTTGCTTTGTTAAGCTATTCCCTATCTCCCCTAGACCACTTCCTACCAATAATCACAAGATTGAGAAATGAAATTTGGTAAACTCTAGGTAAAAAAACGTTGTACTTTCCTTTGTATTTTAAGACCTACATTAAACTACCGTGGTTTGAAACAAACAGAACAAGAAAATTACAAATAACGCGCATGCATGTCCATTTCGTAATTCATCACACAGGATTTCATTGCTTGACAAAGCCTACGATGCCTTAAGTTTGGTATATACTGAATTACAGTCTTTTAAGTTATAACTAAGGCTAACATTCTTGCGTGGTTAATGAGTGCTACCAATAGCAAGAAATACAGATGATAAATCAATAAAATTATACCACAAACATTTCCTTAAAAATTTAATAACTGTAACATGATAGTTACTTAATACATTAAAATTCTAGTCAAATGATCCAACTGCATTTCAAACGCTATGCACTCTTTTGCCAATAAATTTTCTTGCACATTTAACTGTGAAGTAACTCGAAACTCCTGAAATTTTATGCGATCCATATAGCTATAAACTTTGATAAGCTAGATATATGTTTGATACGTTTTATTACTATAAAACTAATATATCATTCCTATGCGGATAGGCAGATAAAACACGTTCACGTTTCTATATCGATTTTCTAAATGTCACTACTAAAATACACAACTACAAATTGAAATTGAAACTGCAGTAACTGAAAGTTTGTTATTCGGTGATCGTATAAATGTCAGGGATTGATTTGATTTAAAAAAGACATGGAGCTCTAAAACTCAATTAGCTGGAGAAACATTCAACTTCCGATTAAATTACCGGATTTGTTTGACTGAACTCATTTCAATTTTGACACAAGATAAACGATTTTTTCTTATAAATTAAACTCAAGAATAGAAAAGGACCTGGAATGAGTACTAGTTAATTAAAATTAGTTAGTGCAGCATAACTTTGCATTAAAAACAACATACATACATATGTAGGTTGAAAAATTATTAAACCTCACCTAAACATTTTGGACATTTGTTAACTGGAAACGCAGTTTGTTTTGAAAGTGGTATAACACCAACATTGAAACTTAACGCTATAGTGTTCAATGTTTTTGTTGAATACATTTTCTTTGATATTTTTAGTACTGTTCCTTTGTTTATTACTAATTCTCGATGATAATATACGAAAAAAATATACCAAAATATGAAACAACTCAGTTGCACAAGAGTGATAATACACTAATGACTTAAAGGCCGAATATCTAAGCTTTGCATTTAATGCCAACATTTAATCTGGCAACTTTATTTCTAGAAATAATAGATTATCCTTCAACAGCATCAGTCGAAATTACATCACCATTATTACCATAATGTGAAATTTTCAAGTTAAAAAATGAGTCATTATTGGTTACGTCATTAATGTTTGAAGTCATAGATATTAATGGCAATTAAACAAACAAAATTAGTAACATCTTTGGTTACCTATTTCTGTTCTAAATTTACGTTTTGATACTTGATGAAATCTACTTTCTTGCTAGTTGAAAGATTAGAAACGTTAAAATGAAGGAAAATCAACAATTTACAAAGATGCAGATTGTTGCAAACACTTTTTATGGCGTTTACTATAAAAAGTAATGAGAATAGCTCTGTAATATAACGCTGGCGCTGTAGTAATGTATTATTTGTTTTATTGTATTATTTGTATTTCAACAGAACTAGAATTTGATGTTTAGTTTGTTCCTTAATGTGAGCTAAAAATTCCAATACTTCAGATGAATATGCTACATATTAAATATCCTTATATTACTTGTATCAGTAAGGTCTAAGTTGTTGCTGGTACTCCTAGTTAAGTTAGAGTTTATTGAAGTTTGTGTCCTTACTTAATAGGAAACAGTTGCGGGGAAGTAGTAACTTACTACCGCCTAATAAATTTGAACGCTCTATAATTTTGGTGATACTCAGACAAGATTTTGAAATACTTATCGAATTTTCGCCTATCAACGTGATCTATATCGATATTTAATGTTTCAAATTCAATCGCATATTTAACAAATTAAAAATTAAAATAATATTTTCAAATTAAAAATTTTTAGTAGACCTTCTTTTATAACAAACCTATTTGAGTCAAAGAAAGTCGTTGATGTTTCATAAGGTCACATTTCTGATAATATGAAAGCAAATTTATTTTTTGGAAACGAATTATGCTTACTCATCTCTTTTAAAGACGTCAATCTGTTTTAAATTCCTATCAGAAATAAAATATATCCTCCTGAGCTAACCACACAGATAAAATCAAAGCCAAAACGAGTTATTTAATCACCAGTCAGTCTCGCAATTCGCCCATGTTTATGTTCACTCTGTTATGCACTTATAAAGAAAGAAACTGACCAGGCATACATCCTTGTAGTAATACATACATAAAACGAATTATCATAAGATTTGTTCTAGTGCTGCGGAAATCGTCAAATATTACAAATCGATTAACCGACTTTTCCTCAAACCGGTTTCATTAAAATCGATTAATCGTGTTGAGTCGAAACCGGTCTTTAAAATCGATTTTTTATACCGATTTTAAAAATCGGTTCAAAACCAGTTTAAAATCGATTTTGAAATTGGCTTTAAAATGTGTTTTTTAAATAGGTACACTAAGTTTTTCGATTAGAATTTCAGTTTTGATGGCGACAAATCGTCAAACATAAATCCAGTTTAGCAATAACATTGATTCCGCAATATAGCTACATTGTCTTTTTATAGTATGTACATACGTTAGGATACTGATTGTTACTTGTTTTATTAAATTTCATTAATTCATATTACCGCTATTTATTTTTTCATCCACGTTAACCACAACATGCTTTGTGAGGTATAGATAAATAACAGGTGTTGCTGTTTAGTATCTCAACGAATATATTTTGCGTAACAAGCATAAATGAATGAATGCATTATATTTTCGGTATTTTTTTACAAAACGCACTACATTCTCTATCTAGACATCATCGTGAATGTATTATAAATATTAATAAAACAATTGCAAAGCCATACAGAGCGGATTCAAAAAAAAAATCATCGATTACGATTTCCGTTTGATGGCGGTTAATCGCTTAACACAAAACCGGTTTGGTATAAAACCTATTACGATTCGCAGCGCTAGTTTGTTCCTACATGCGTGCAAATCGATCGGTGATTAACCGGAGCAAGCGCAGTAGAAAATAAGCGTTCCAGCAACGACAAATCGAAAATCCGTGACTATAGTACGTAGTTCCAACATAATAAAATGCGATTTGAGGATTGTCGAAGGACAGTCATAGCAGTTTGAGGATTTTCAACAAACCAAAAGCTGTGATTTTTAGCGCATGCGTACTTCAATACAAGTCTGTCTAGCTTATCCATTTAAAGTCACTAGATATATAAAGTACCGCAATATACCGCCATTTTGGGTCCAAACGAGCGCGGTAAATTCGAATGTATTTTTCTTATTTTTATGCAGTCCGTGTAGTTCATTGCTACACTTTCGAAGTTGATGAAAATACTCTGTCCAGAAAGTTTGAAGTTACGTTACGCCTGTTTAGAAATGAATAAAATGCATACAAGTTTTATAAAAAAATTATTGGATATTATATATGTCAAAAAATCTTGGGACATAGGAATTTCTCCTAATGTAAACTTGCTCGATAAAATGGAAACAAATGTCAAAAGTGACAGGGGTTAATTTAAAGCTAACATGCCGAATTTGAGTGCCCACAAAAAAGTGATGTAACAATAAGTCAGATTGACCGATGGTGTTCCAATATATAAGGACTATAGCTGCCGAATAGTGTGATAAAAGAGGAAACTTATTGAATTTGAATCAATTGACAGGAGGCAAGGATCTGGAAGGTGCAATGTTTCGACTCAACAGAAAGACACAAATTTACAAATTTCTTGCGTGAGAACCCATTCGAAACAGCAATTAATGCACGGGAACAAATAAATTTCGTTGCTTCAATTTATACTATGCGCCGCAGAATTAAAAATAGTGAATTGAAAAATTCATGTGCAACTAACAAAATATACTTGACGGAAGTTAACAAGCAGCAAAGATAGGGATTGGCGCAACAATTTGTAGATAATGTAAATTTATGTGATAATGTGGTATTTTCAGATAAAAAATCACGAATTTGTTTTTACATTTAACATGCTTTTTCACAGATTATCACATCTGATTATGCAAAACAACACCGTCAATTTTGTAAACGTCAAAAAATATTTGGCATATGACAGGAAAGTAAAAAAGCCATTTTGGGTCCAAAATGTACTTCTCTCTCTAACACATGTTCTTTACCTATTGCGGTACTTTATATATCTAGTGACTTTAATCCATTTTTCTATACACGCCATCTGGTGTCAAGTAAAAAAAAGTTATTTCGTTCCAATAAATTATTAATGCAATTTGATCTAAAACTGGTTGTTGATAGAACATGCGCAGTGTGATTATCACATACTAATCCTAAATCGATCATAGATTTTAAGTAGGAACAAACCTATAATAAACTTTTCAAATTGCATTCTGAGATCACAACATAGCAACTTACATACATATATCCATGGGTCCAGCTTTATTTGGAAGCATGAATGATAATTAAACCACTTCTATCAGATAATAATATTACTGAAGAGATTACCAAAAATCTCGAAGATTATACATTTACCTACTATTCTCACATATTGCAGCCTAGTCAATGTTGGCAAAGAAGGGAACCCTCCTCGCTTCACCGTATTCTGTATCAACAACTCCGCCCCTCAAACACACTTTCGTCGATCATAATTGCTTCAAAATCAAAGACAATTTTGATTTTTTAATGAGTGTAGTAGTAGTATGTAGTCTCTATTTACCAATATTCTCCTTGATTTGGTAACAGATATTTTATAAATAAACAATAATAATTTTCTTCAAATTACAACCTCTTTACTTAATTCTATCTTTCTTTAATTAAGTTTACTTCCACAGCTGAAATGGTGATGAACAATGTCTTACAACATATCCGACCACAGTTTACTCTTGATTTTTTATTTATCAATTCATTAATAACCTGCCGTTTCCCGCCCTTTCTGAAAAAGAAATTACATATTTTAAATAATTCCTTCAATAACTACCTTAGGTTTACTATGGAGTCCAAAAACAATAAAACTACATCTTTTTTGGATACTACCGTTATCAGAAGTCCCGAAAATGTAAGAAAACTTGATTAATGTTGCAATTAACTAATTCTGGAAGATGCCTATACTTCAGCTGTACTGTAGCTTTGAAATAACAGTTTGAAATCAAAAAATAGTGTGCGTTTAACGACATGAAACGTACCTATATATTGTGTACTTTAAAATTTGTTCAAACCTACAATCATGAAATCATTTGTAAACTAAAATCGTTTATATAAACAAATCGATGTTTAGATTTTAGAGAATTATACCACCGGAAGTTTTCGTTAAGACGCTTTGTAATTCTACTTATGCATGTACATATTCAAACAAACACCTTTGAACTTTCTAGTATTGCCCATACACAAATTTGAAATACGCTAAATAAAGTGTCATTTCTATGACACTGTTACGCTAAAGATTTATAACTTCTCTTAAGTATTTTCCACAAATAGCTAACATAAGAAAATAACTGTTTAATAGCTGCCTATTCGAACGTTATAAGGCAATACCAAGTCTATAGTCTGTGATCTTTAACGGTAGTTTAAACTCTAAATACGAGTTAAATTGGATTGGATAGATGAAGATGAACCTTCTTTGCATACTAATGTCCCTTCACTGACTTCAATAGCGAGCGAATTGGCAAATCGTAATAGAATTAAATTGGAAGTTTGCATAATAGTTAGCGAACAGCTCTGTTATTTCGCTTTAACGTTCTATCGAAACTAAATTGGGTTATCGTCGTTAGCATTTGGGTAGTTATATTGCAAAACATTTACGAACGCAATATGGAAAGAACATGAGAACGTCTGCTAGAACCATATTCTAATATTCCATCAGGAACTTAATTGAATTAGTAAAATATTTCCGGGATGTATGTAGTACGCAAGTATCTAAATACATGCACACACGCAGTTACCGAATTAGGAGGAGAAACCGCTCCGCTGCTTCAATGAACCTTGGATATCAAATACAGGTGACTATACACACAGCTCCGTACAGGTGGTTACATAACCAGCACTCAACGACATTATCCTAAAATCATATATTTCGATGTACAGCGTTATTCCGATAAATGTTTCCGAGGCTTTCTGTGTATGTTATTGTGCGTTAGTTTCAATGTTGTCATATACAATGAAATGTAGCTCTGTGATGTAGTTCGTTAACTGTGAATTAATTCATCGGTACAATCGCGCAGTGAGATAAATCAGATACCGGCATTAAAACTTGCTGTCAACAGAAATGCGTTTGCCGATGAAGGGTCACGCAATTTAGTATTTAAACGAGCCGTTTATGAAAGCTCTAAACATTGCCCGCGCGTGTACGACGGGCATTAACGCGTCGTTTCGCTTAATTACGAGAAATATTTGAATGCAAGCAAGGATTTCAGTTGTAACATTGGCGCGTTGAATAGTGGGTACTTCTCTCTTGTTGATTATTAAAAACGTCATGCTGTCAGGATGAAGAACGCTAGTAGAATATTTAAGCTTTACAGCTTAAATTCGATACATATAATTCAACATAACGCGAGACAGCAATGGATATTACGAAAATCTGTTTCCGTTGCCGTGTAATCATGAAATCGAGTGCTGTAATAGAAATATTGAGGGAATGGAAAGACGTCATTTCGTTGGCAGTATACACAACTGTTAATCTAGACCGTTACAAACACATGGTCAGAACATCTTGGATGCTGATATTAACTTACTTTGCAGCGGAATGGGCCACAAGTCATGTGTTCATAGGTTTTGAATGCATCAACGGCGTAGAAAAACGGTGGCCACGCAATTTATTCTTGATGTGCGGGAATGACAACAAGTCGTTTGGTGCGCCAGGTTAGGGCTATATGGTGGATGATCCATCAATTCAATCTTTTGATTAGTCACATAGGTGATTGTTTGAACCGATGTGTGAGAGCTTGCATTATCATGGTGCAAGATGTTGTTTTTCCGTATTTCGCCAAACACTTTTGGCAAACAAATGGTGGTATACCATTCTGAATTGACCGATCTACGACGCCCTAATGGAATAAGTTCCACATGTCCAGTTATTCCCAAGATACAGATGACAATTTGCTTTGATGTGCTTCCTGCGCGAGTAACTTTTATTGCTTTGTCTTGGCTTCGAAAGATCCATACAGTAGATTCCTGTTTTCTTTCCGGCTCATCTGCATAGATCCAAGATTCGGCGTCTGTGTAGATGCTACACACAGCTTTTCATGCACCGCGATCGTATTTTTTCAATATTTCCTTGCACCAATTGACGCGAATCTTCACTAGAGTATCAGTCAATTTGTGCGGCATCCAACACCTACAAATCTTTTTTACTCTTAAATCTTCATCTAATGTCTTATTGATGCTCGTCATACTAATGCGCAAGGATCCCATAATTGCGCCATAAGTAATACGACGATTTTGCAAAATCATTTCGCGCGAATCATTTTTTTTGGCACGGTAGGTAATTGATTTTCGACGACCTTCACGAAATTTGTCCACAAGCAAAGTACGGTGCAGTAAGTTATCTTCAAAAGTCGATATAAGTTCACCGATGCATTCTTGGTGAGATAATCGATGTTTGAAGTTGTAAAGAAATAATCGCGCGAAGATGATCACGATCATAGAGAATTATTAAGTGTATTCAAAAATGCAATAATATATGGGGTGTTCTATTAAAAAAACGTGACTTCATCGATGTAAACTTGGTTGAAATGAACGTTAATTTTGGACGAAACTGTATAAATTATGATAAATTTTAGGACGTTAAATTGATGTATGCTATTTCGGCTAATAACATGCCAAATATGAGATCTTTAGCTGCAATACCTTCAGAAATACAGAATTTTGAACATAACGTTGCAATTGGCCCTATATTTGAAAAAAATTGAATAACTCAAAAACGGCTGATTTTTGACATAGGGTGTGTTAGTAAGTTTTGATGCAGAATTGTATGCCCGACACAAAAAGCTCATAAAAATATACCATGCTATTTAAATTAAGAAAGTTGACGTGAACTTCCGGTAAACCGGAAGTGGTACAATGGTACAAATAATTTTCTGGTGAATTCAGAGGATATCAGTTATAATTACAAGTTTTCAGAAATGTTGAATTTCAAGAACATCAAAAAGTTCTAACGAACCAGTTCCGTGAATGACCCTGTATATATTTGAATTTCAATATCGTTGGAGAACCTGAGCAGCAAGCTGTCTGTGTACGGCCTTAAATCTAGGAGAACAATTAGTGTAGAGATAGCATTAGCGTCGGCATATCTTGTATTATAAGACTGTGACAGGACTGTCCAAGCAATAAACAGAACTGCTGTACATCAACCCAGGAAGCACGAAAACGTTTTTAAAACGTTAAGTAAAGTTTACTTGCAACGTTCAACGTTTATAAACGTTAAAATAACGTTGCCTAAACGTTACTCACTAAACGTTAATGTAACGTTAAAAAGATATTACTTTGACGGTGAAAAGATAACGTATTAACACATGTGTGATACGTATGAAATTTTTAATAAATACAGAGTTTTTCAGTTGCCTTTCACGATTTGTCATTTGTAATTCATTAATTCTCAAATGATTTTAGCAACTGTCAAATTTGTGTCAATTGTAATTCCCTTTTATCAAAACTGTTTCACTATATGTCAAATGATTTTCTCTATTCTTATGCAAATAAAATAATAGAAAGCAGCCGAACTCATGTATATTTATTAGGAACCAACAAAACATATTATGTAAAATAGACAATAAGTAATGAAATTCTTAAACATTCAAGTACAATTTACGAAAGAATTTCGATTCTTCGTAAAAAATCGCCTAAGTACCTAGGACTCCATATGTCGTATGTAGTGAAGGCAGTGTTCGTGAGTGATATTTTCTGATACTCTGTGGATGGATTGATATAGCTCATCCGCATTTTTTGGTTGTGATCATCTCTTGATGTAATTTTTCCTTTGACTAAACAATTCCTCAATTGGATTCAAGAATGGGCTATATTTAGTACTTCAGCATTTTGTGAAAGCGAACACTGTCCACTATAAGATAAGCTCCTACGACATTATCATCACGAAAATGATTAGATAATCAAATTTAACAGATACTCTGGAAAATGTTCCACGTTGTATGGTCTATCCTGTATTTGAAATAAATGTAATGAATTAAAATTCATTTCAGCTATAATTGAATAATTTCGTCCTTTAACTTGGGCTTTACGTAAACATGCTGGAGTATTTTGGCAGATCTACCGGAGTACACACTTGAGTAAATATTTATACCAAATTCATCAATGAAAAAAATTTTGTCTCTCTTATGCATAATTTTGTTGTATTCAATTGCATAATCAAAACGATTTTGTATTATAGCTGCTGTATTTCTTCTTTCTGGTATGCACTCGTCACTCGTTTCATAGAATAATGGAATTCTTTTAAAGCCCTATTAATTGTTGATGTAGATATTTGCATGTCGGGCCATTGGCGAAGACTTTTTGCTTTCAAATCACGAAGTGTAAGAGTACAATCCTCGTCCAACCATTCACATATTTGAGCTTAATTAAGTCTTTGCTTTCTGTGATCCGGAGGTTGTTTATGTACAGCGTGTTGCCTGATAGGTTCCCAATGGGAAAAACTTTTTTACTATGGATGTATGAAATGTCCCATTTGCACATTTTTTGCATAAATTTTACGCATTGTATTCCGTTTTACATTAAATTGTATTCCCACATCAATAGGAGATTTTCCCTGATTCGCGGAGTTAATAATTAACTTCGTTACTAATTTTCGCATTTCGTCTTCTCACACGCTCTATGTTACAGTAATGACAGTTTATGAAATTATTTTGACAAAAGATGAAACTCATTTGACAAATGTGAATATCATTTGATAAATAATGAATCACAAATGACAAATCATGAAAGGCAACCGAAAAACCCTGTAATGAATAATGATACAGAGTTTACGTTGTAGATATTAGAAAATTAACTTATAACTGTTTATTTACGTTCCTATTTCTTTGATGGAATACGAATTTACATAATTTTCTTCACTTTACTGCTATTCATTTATTTCGGATACGTTACACATTTTTGTAGTTTCATCGTTATCAGAAACTAAGCTACCTATGGCAATTAAGTGGCGTCAAAATTGAATGTATCGTATTCCTTTATAAACATATTTTTGCATTTTCCAACATTAATAAAATGTTTCTCGTGTAACGTTTACAGAACGTTTATGGAACGTTAAATTATAACGTTTCATTTTTGTGACATTAAGACGTTTCCTAAACGTTATATAAACGTCTTTGCTAACGATTAGGAAACCTTTTTAAAACGTTTTACAAACGTTACATGCTACCTGGGAAAAGGTAGTAAATACCCAGCAAACAGAAAAACGTGAAAAGCACGTAATATTTTGGTAATACTGCAACCAAAAGACGTGTTTTTGGCAAGTGTATATAACGAGATTTGTACGTTGAAATGTCACACTTTTAGGACGTGTTTTCAGGACGTGAATAAAACGTATCTCAAGACGGTCTTATTACGTTCTACCAGTACGGCATAAATACGTAATTAAAGCGAATATTACAGCCTCATTTATACATGCTAGTCAACTCGGCCGAGGTGATTGACTAGCAAGCCACTAGCACTCAAATAATACGTGTAAACATTCACTGGTGCTAGTTCAAGCTAGCACCAGCCTTAACAGCATGTTTATTATACCGTATTACTAGGACCTAATACCTACTGTTGCTTTAATAAATTATGCAAGTTAATGAAGTACATATCTATTTAAAAAAACTGGAAAACGTATGTATATATATAATAGTTTGTCCAGCCATGTTGTTATGTTTATGATATTTCAACAGAACGAGCGGGTTACTATTAGAGGTTATGAAAACCAACCCTCATATATCTAATCCCAAACAAATCCTAGAACGTTCTTTAATAAACTGCCAATACATAATATACATATGTATGTATTTGTTACATATACACACAATATTAATACTGTATTTAACATCTGCATTCTTTAATTCACAGCACCCCCAATTTACAGCAATCACGTCTAAAGATAAACACTGACAGTAAAAGAGAAATGGCCGTTGGCCCGTATATGACTCGAGCGATGGCGCGTAATTCAATTTCATATTCTATGCAATATTACATCACTGTTTATCAACAATTCCAGATTTATTAAAATAAAATCATGAAGCATGATTATTACTACTTATAGAATAGTAGGTATCGTAGAACACAAATAATAAAAATTTTAAAGTGTATTTATATTTGGGAGCTTTTTGGGTTAAATTTGACGAATAGAAGACGTCCTTTTAGTACCTAAGTTGCCATATATATATGTTGTATGTAAAATTGTTGTTCTATACAGATCAAACAGCCGCCCTATAGTCGGGGCATCGAATGTCGGAAGCATTCGGGAGTAGAGAAGTAGGGATGCGTTAGTAGGCTTAACTCGACAGCGCACAATTGTATTGTATTAGCGAGATAAAGTAATTCATGCTATCGTAAATATACGATTATTATTGTTACTATTACTGATGCTGATTGTTTTGTAATTCATTATGGAAATTTTTACCCTTCAACAAAAGAAATATGTTACAAAACAACATCATCGTGGTTACTCAATAAGAGATATTGTACGCCTATTTAACGATGAGTTCTAACAAACTATTTGTTTTGAAACAGTTCGTCATATAATCAATAACTTTGAAATGTATGGCTGTTTAAATCCGTGTAAAACTTGTATTTACAGACGAATCTTCGTTCGCTTTACATTGTTGACACAACCATGTGTTGCAACGTATTGGTCACAAGAAAAGAGACCTTGTACTTGTGACGCTCGAACACAATACTCTGCAAAATTAAATGTTTGGACTGGCCTATTACATAACAACATAATTGGGACATTTAATGTATTTACTTATGAACAGAAATTATTGTCTTTGTTACGTGTGTAATTGCTTCTCCTATTTGTGACGAGTTCATCATCTATATTTTTACCACAAACTTCTGTTTAGTTTAGAAAGTTTATAGAAATTTTGAGAATAAGCAAACAATTATTGTATTGTGCATATGTATTGAACAGAATACAACCGTGCGGTCTCGAGTAAAGCGTGCATCTAACTATCTACTAATACATCCCTATTTCTCTATTCCCGAATAGTTCCGATATACGATGCCCCGACTATAGGACGGCTGTTTCATCTGTATATCTCAATTTCGGATTTAAAAATCTTTAATTCTCCTCAATAATTTTAGTTTGCGCAAAAGTTATTGAAAATATGTTCTCTACATCAAATACTTTATATATACATTAGGTCGCCCAAAAACTCGTTATAATAAACCAAAATACAACGTGAATAACACGAGCTCGTTTCAGTTCTGTTTGCTGGGTATGCTTACGTCGAACATCAAACTTTACGTGAGAAATGTGAGATTTGACGTGACAACGCGAAGGATGTCAATTCCCGAAATATAAATAGCACCCCTTGTATAATCGCTTCAAATATGTACAAAGACTTTACAACAATACCTACGATATTTAATAGACGATATAAAAACAACGCAGCGCGAATATCACATGCTGTTTTCTTTTGTCGATAGAGTGACAAGCCAACTTCACACTGCTGCAATATTTCTCCAAAATCCAAGACTACAATATTGTTTATTTACGGAATAAAACAGCACAAAACATGCTATATTTTGTCAAAATTGTAATACCGTATAGGTGGGTACAAAAGCAAAAACTGTATCATCGAGTATATACTAACAAATAAATGAACATATTGAACACATCTTTTATTAGAAAAATATATTGTAAATTTATCGTAGCTCAGATCTATTCATCAATCTAAGCTTATAATAATTGATACATACCTACCTACTTCACAAATACAAATCCCAGGATGGCATGAATAATACTCTTATCGCTTTCATATCTCGCGAACTCATTGTGCAATTTATTCGTGAAACTTAAAATAATTATGAATTAAATTAAAACGTGCTTTTAATAATGTCTACGGAATAGATTCATTGAATATATTTATTAACAAATTAAAGGGTAAAATTTATATTTTATGTCCTGCACCTGACTTATTAGTAGAGCGTGGAATTTAAATGTCTTTCGGTTGTTCTCGTACAACTTCGGTAGGTAATTCGAAATGTTTGTCGTGACGTATTGGTAAACCTCCGCCATGCAAGCGAGGCCCGTTTTCTAACCAAGCCGCAAGTGGTCGAAAACGAACAACATTCTTGTCGAAAATGTTGTTGTTTTACCGTATATGAGATGAACACGTTTTAGTCAGTGTAAATTTCGTACGAATGGTACGCGAAATGTACTCGAAATCCGCGAAAACATTATGGTGAAATTTATAGGTGTGTAAAGTGCTTGTTTGTGAATATTTTACGTTACCTGTTGCATGCGCCGGTATTTAGAATATAAAACTATAGTGAAAACAAAGTGTTTATATTCGTTGTAAGTACTTGCACTGGTAAAAAACGCATTCGTTTAAATGTGATACTAAAAAACATCGAATATAATAACATAACCTCTAAAATTTAATCCCCTATAATCTGTAATGCATACCTTTCTGCAGGTATGTCTGGCATTGAACCACTAAATCTTCCAGTAGGCAACGTTATAGTGAAAGTATTATATGATGATATTTGTCAATATATTATAGATATATTATACAGTTTTCAAATTAGATCATTTGAATTCGAAATCGTTATATTTTTCACTTGCATTTGCACCAAATGGTTGCACGTTGTGTAAATAGAACCATTATTTGTGTTTGTTGCGTTTCCCACATTCCATTCTATTGAATCAGAGCAAAGTACTTTTTTCGTTTACTCGCGTTCCAACCTTCTTGTATTCAGGATGCATCATTCAAATCTATGTGTAACTGTAACATCGAGGTCATTAAACCTTGCCCTGAAGCAAGAATAGTTTTTCACTTTGCCAATTAAATCAGTACCTACATCAGGGGTCTGGTATTTTAACAGTTCATTGACGAATTGTAGGAAAATAAATGTTTGCGTTGTATTAAGTACTACGTATACAAACAAAAGTGGGAGTAATTTAGGATAAGGTGAATGTAGTAATATGATTGTAATTTCTATTTTTAGTAACGATTTTGGAGTTGCAAACAAACAGGTTTTTTTTTATATAAAAGAGAAAGGCGTAGGAAAATCGTGAGACTAGTTACTTAATAGATATATTTTACTTATCTACAGTCATAGCTCTTTGTTTAATTCCTCAATTCATGTAATTGTTTAATAAATAACTTCGAAATAAATACGTGCCTACTTTTTTAATAGTACTTGGAAACGGTTTTAAAAAGGTGTCATCTACCGCACTACAACTTTATCAAATACTCATGCTCCTCATTTGTATGTTTTTTTTCTCGTAAACGTAACTAGTCCCAAAAATATCGCAGAACAAAACATCTACTGGGTGCGCCTTTGGAATTACTGGATCAGGAGTAATAAGTCTAAAAGACACCTCAACAAGCTGTAAAAATTCTTCGAGAGACTCTGCAGAACTACTAGTTCCTTCTCGGTTCAGAAAACAAATTTTCAAATTTAAAGCAATGTTTGGTAGTTTATGTTGTAGCTTTGATATAGATGGTGCTCAAGCTTTACTAAGTATTCATCTTCAGTTTTCTTTAAAAAAAAAAATCAGAATTTTGCTGTACATTATACTTTACGTAGATGTTAGATATTATGTAATTCGTAATTCATTTTACAACGTTTTGTTTGCTATTCAAATACGTGACTATTGGGAAACGCAATATAATGCAAAAAATTTACATCAAAATTAATAAAAGAAAACAGTATGCTATACATTAAATACGGTATTTACTAACTAATTACAAAGAACAAAAATAAATTTTTATTTACCACATAAATTGATATGGGTACATTACCTATTATTATTAAGTGACCTTCAATATTCATAAAACACGTATACAGTTTCAGTTTTTTCTCTACGTGTGTGTATAATAACGTAATCTAATACGATATACTTACCTCAGTAAAAAAAAAGAAACAATTGTGTTCGCGCACCATATTTTTATGTTTTTGTTTCAATTACATCATAATTTTCCCAGGCAAGTGCTTGCATCGGATATTGCCGTTTCGATTGTTAATGCATGTTAGTTTTAACATTTTTCAGTGGTATGTGATGTTTGAGTGTTCGTGAAGGTAACGCAGATCTAGGATTGGAAGTGATTTTTTCCATCATTGGACGAAAGGTTAGCAGAGGACCCAGCATGACGTCACGCAGGAAGAAGAAGCAACAGGACGGATTTATTAAAAAGGTTTCTTCGCTTTTCAATTTAGATACTGTGAGTGTCCTTAGGCGTTGCGTATACGAATTCAGTACACGGGAATTCGGTAGAGTAACGCTTCTGGCGATATATACGAACAACAACTTTACTTGGGAGTTTTTTCTAATAACAGCGCTAATGTCATAATGCTTGTTCCATAACTGTAGCACTTACCAACAAATCATTAAAAATCGAAAGCAATTTTGATGTACATACATGTAACTGTTGCTGTAAATGTTGCATGTAACTTTTGTTGGTAATCTATTTTCCTACATATTATTCAGTATTGCCTCATACATCTGTATTGTATTCCTGCTCTACACGTGCTACCACAATCTGTAAGCAGAAAGCAGTTAAGCGGTTAACGCTAGACCGAGGTTTAGGGATTGTACGAGTTAGTACAAGGGACCACCGTGACTAATCCATCGAAGAGGGCCCAATGCCTTGACGTGCCAACTTGTTGGAAATATCCTGTCCCCCACACAAAATTATACTAATACTGACAAGTTAATTTGTGTGAAAAGTAGTTTCATCTCAGTATGCTTTGAAATTTTGAATGTAAGACAAAAAATAAAACTGTAATGACGACAAAACAGCAGAATTTGCCGAAATCAGAAAACATTATTGACAATTTCACCATAAAGAGAAGTACCTACTTTAGTAATAAATTTATTCAAGAAGTGGGAGGAGGGAGGGCATTAGTAGTGGGAAACAATATTTTCTCAAAATCAAAATTTTTGCCATAGGATAGGACTGAAAACTCAAAGAATCGGAGAAATTGAGAAAACAAGTTAATTTCTACGCGACGAAGTTATATGTAACAGACTTCAGAGACTGCGAAGTGGTACCTCTAAACCACAAATAATGGAAAATAGTAATTATTTGACCGCCTACCGGATATTTTTACCGGACTTTGAAATTACATAAAACAGAGTATCTGAAATTCATCCTACTTCTCGGGTTTGATAATGATTTTTGAGTTTCTGTGGCTTGGAGGTATGAAATAACATCTGCAGCGCTTCATGTTCTCGCACAGTCTGACAAGTATTCTGAGTGTTATATACCTACCGGTCGTTTTGAGAAATATGATAAATAACGCTAGGAAGGGGTAAAGGGTACGAAAATTCGCTAAGAAGTGGGGTCGCGTATGAGTACATCACAGCGCTGTAGACTAGAGTGTGATAGACTCATACGCACTGCTTTGCGAATTTTCGTACCCCTTACCTTTTCACTGTGTTATTTATCCTATTTCTCAAAACGACCGGTATACCGGGTGTCAACGAGATCATATATCAGTCCGCCATTTATTTATTAGTTAAAATAAAACTTTGAAATTCGGACCGTATATATGAGTGATCAAAAGTTGACCTGCACTAGATGGTAAATTTTTAGAGGAAACAGAATATGAACAGAAATAATACGTTGTATTTAAAAATTCAAAATTAACGTCACTTCCGGTTGGACCGGAAGTTCTATAGAAAAACTGAGTGCACCTGAAGAAGCCCACCAATCACTCATATATACGGTCCGAATTTCATAGTTTTATTTTAACTAATAAATAAATTGCGGTCTGATACATGATCTCGTTGACACCCGGTATATCTAGTTAGATGTATAACTTTGTGGTCGGATAAAAACAACCAATAAGGTGATCAAGAGATCGTTTTTCGTTTTTTTTTTTTTGTTTAGAGGGCATACAACAACTTGTGACATTTTTAGCGTTTGAACACCTCCCAAAGTGTTATGCAACCTCCACATAAGATATTTTATCCAACAACGAAAATTTTCTTTTCAAAGTTTTTTTTTGATATTTTGAAAAAGTAAGAGGTAGTCAAACAGCGGTTAATCGTGTGCGATGAACAAAGTTTCTGAATTTCAATATTTGAAATATTTGTTCTTGGACCCCTGAATACGGCTTAAACGAAAGATGGTCAATCGAAATTGCTTATAATAGTGGTCGATAAATTGTCAATTGTGAAGTTTTTTTATCGCTTTGGGGTGTCAACTTCTGTCATAATAGGAAATTTCAAGTGTTTTAAAATCTGATTAAACATAAACAGATTTAAATATAACTTAAAAAATGTACCTATGCGTGTTTAATAGTGTACCTATACTTATTATGATTTTATCCGTTTATATCGCTTTTAGATGTCTGTGAGGAGCCATTGTGAGCACTTTGGATAACTTTACGTCGTTGTATTAAGTATTAGTAAGCTATCAGTTTATCTATTCATGGCAAGCAAGTGAAAAGCTGTCTCTTCATTGATATCTTTTAGGTTAACATTTTCTTTAATAATTTTTGGTTCTTGGTTGTCATAACATTTATTTTTATTGCATTTCGGTTCTTTCATGTTTCGTGTTTACCTAGTTATGCCACTAGCAGCACGATAAATGCCACCGCATTTATGGTGCTATGTATTTTGGGTTCTTTATGAAAACCACTCATTAATACTTACACCTCGACTTACACCTTATACATATACAATATACAATAAATATAAACCACGACATGTATAATAATAATGTGTATAATAAATTGTATCTGAAATTGTGTTTTAATCTCGGTTTCAATAATGCTAATAAGTGTTTATTTTTGAAATTTTTTACATTTTTTAAATTTTGCTTTAAATTACTATTTTATCAGTAAATAGAATCTTGAGTACTATTATAATCATCGCCGAATAACTGAATGGAAAATTATTTCCCACCAATTTAGTCAATTTTTTAAGATATCTTACATGCAAAAATGCTGATTATGAGGTACCTATATGTGCACGACAATTATTTATTTTTACGTTAAACTTACTTTGAAATAACTAGATATTCATTTTCGTTTGAATTATTTAAGCATTATTACTATGACAGAGAAGTGATTTATATTTATTTTAGTAAATATTTTCTATTATATAACGATTCTAACAATTTGAAGTAGTATTCTTCGTGGAGTAGGTAGCTATACCTTTACATAATTAATTTTGATCGCCGTTATTACCATCCTACATTTATCTTTTACAAATTTCACGGAGACGGGATTTATGTGCTATTAATTTTAACCATGCTGATGCTAACCCATTACAAAGATCTCTCCAGTGAGTTTATCGCGTTTTTCCATTAGCCTAAGTACCTATATTTAGTAAAATTGTACCTATTTATACCAAGAGGACATAACCTAATTATGGGTATAATTTATATTTTCATATTTTCTGGAGAAGTGTGTAGATTTAGGATTTTAAAAGCTTAAATCTTTATTGTATTGGTAAAAACTAAATTAAAAGTGTAACTAATTGAGCCCTGAAATGATCGTCCTCCCAGTTTTGATAGCCTTGACGATGTTTTCCTTTTACATAAGAAGTATTTCCGAGTTTTAGAATTTCTGACATACAAGTAGGTGACACCTACGCTATGTAAACTGGTGTAATTACAATTATTAGCTTCGTACATATTTAAATTGTGATGATGAGAAAGGACTGTTTCCGATCCGTCATCATTAAGCCATTGTGGTTTACCACTACTAGAACAATTTAATAGACAGAATTTCCTTTAATGATCTGAACGTGCTGACCCGAATAATTCTTACATGTAGACGATGTTAGTCATTTAAAAAAATATTAATTCGGTTAGACAGAGATGAAGTATGGAGATCAATTAGATTAATAAATCTAATACGTATTGATAATTTTTAAGGTCAAAAGTCAGCAATGTGATCTTAACCCTAACGCTGCCTTTGAATCTTTTGATGTGGCTGGATGACGCATTTAAAACATGACCTAAGTAGTAAATGTTCTTCGTAACATTTTGTACCTACTTACCGATCGCATAAAACGCTACTGTCACAAACTTTGGATACTTGCTCGATAACCTATGTTGTAGCTAGGTACATAATCCTTCCTGCTTTCTGTGGTCAACATCATCTAGTTAGTAACTTAATATAAACATCTAAATGGGCTAGTGTAGGTCTGGCCACCTCAAGAGAAGCAAAACGCGATGTTCACTAAGCTAAGATCATCGACTATAGGAATTAGGCATTTAAAAATCGTGCAGTGAACTTCGACAAAATGCTTTGCCAACTAAGTTCCTTCCTAGAATTTCTTTTTTCGGAGCATTTACCATGGGACCAGTTAATACGGTGGTCAATTAAAATTACTAATGGCTAATTCAGTTTTTGGTTAGTAGTCTACTCAGTATAGCGGCTACAATAGAAATATTTTCCTTCACTGTGTATTTAATATTAGTTTCCGAAACATTTAACAACTTGTCTTGCAACATTTTCTCTGAACTTACTTCTATCATTAAAATTTCAACGCCCACATTATACCTCTCAATGCTTTAGTTCCTTATGTGTGAATACATTGATATAGCCTCAGGCAAAGCTATGTAAAAGTAAACAATTAACTGTTCTAAAGATTATATATTTTGCTATTCCAGCTTCCGCGTTATATTTACTACTACTATTCTGTCTTCTTACGCTTTTGTTTACTTGATTGAATGACAAATTGTTTTCAAAATAGTGGCTGTCTAACTAGGATATATGTATACAAATCGATGGTGATATTGAGGCAACGTAACGCCTTCCCAATGTTAGAATATCGATGCTCCGGCATAGGTCGTCACCTCATTCACTAGCTAGTACAGTTACATCGCCGATGTTGAATCTCGTGAACGTTCACCACAATGCCGATATTTCAAACTGGATATACACAGCATTAATCTAAACTCCGTTATCTTGTAAATTATTCAGAACCAGATGTAATAGTCGATTGGGAAAGCTAGACGTAGTCGGCCTAATATTTATATCCACCCAGGTATTATATCGTATTATTCATCTAGAAAAAAGTTCAGAAGTAAATATCTTCTGCATGCTGTCCCTTATGTACCATATATACATAAATAAAGATTGAACTAAAAGTTCTGCATTTTGGAAATATTTTTCAAAATTTCGGTGATTTGATCTACAACCATATGAATATCAATTAGTATTTTTGATGATGGGCTAGTTTACATGGTCATCTGGATCTTTTTGTATCCAACGCTATGCAGCTTCTTCGTCTTTTCCTAAAGAAGTCTGCAATTAATGCTATGAAGTGTTTAAGTTGAATGTTCAAAATCTAAATAAAAAGAACGCTCCTCGCATTGAAGTCTCTTACCTCGTATAAAACTTCGAAGTCTATATTCTACAAAAAAGTTTTGAGCTTTTATTAAATGTATGGCGAACTTTGAATATAGATACTGTTAAATGTAACTTCAAGGTCGAATAAAAACTAAACTGTAGATGATCAAACGAATCGAATGATGATTTTCGATTTCTATGGTTTAGAGATACAAGATAACAAAGAGTAGCGTTTGGCCATCTTTCAAAGTCCGTGAAAAATGTGATGGACTTTGCGTACTCAAAGTCGGAAAAAACAGAAGCGATAGGTAGCCAAACGATTATTTTCGATTTTTTTGGAGTCTAGAGGCACGAGACAACCCTTTTTTTACGATTTTCACCACTTGACCACCTCTCACGGGTCAGTTTGTTAAAAACGGGATGAACTTCAGAAATACTGTTACCTATATGTCACTTCAAGGTCAGGTAAAAATTAACCGGTGTTGGTCAAACGATAATTTTCGAGTTTTTGATGTTTAGAGACATGAGACAACAAATTGCTCAATTCTCAGTGTTTCAGTACCTACCTTCCAAACTTTGTGAATAATTTAATGAACTTTAGAAGTTTTAGAAAAAGTTAGGTGTAATTTGTGCCGGTGGCGGTCCACCAAAGATTTTTTATAGTTTAACTTGTCTTTTTTTTCATTGTAACTCGTTTGGAGTTTTCAGAAAAATCATTTGGTGGTCAAATATGATAAAACGATGATCAATGCTAGACTGCAACTAGAATTTTGTTCTCAAAGAAAAAATATTTCTTTATTTTTTTGGCACAATCATTAGAGGTGGTCAAACGATGGTTAATCATGTCCTATGAACAAGTGGCACATTTTGAGGTTTTGCCGCGGGTGGGCATTCGAAATCTCCGTTGGTCAACAGTGATTAATAAATGGTTACTTTCCGTCGTTTTTGTGATTTTTTTTTCTATTTGATGACGTCCCATTCGCCTCTAAATATAATGTTGTAAAGCAGCATATTGTCTCCGTTTTCGTTTTGGTTTTATTTTTTATAAATTTGTATAGATGCTAATCTCGAGGGGGTAACCACTTGAGATTTTCTGCGGTAAAAGATTGCCTCCCTTAGGATTTCCTTGGATCTCCTTCAGATCTCCTTGGATCTCGTCGGATTTCCTTGTATCTCCTCGGATCTCCATGGATCTCCTAGGATTTTCTTAGATCTTCTCGGATCTCCATCGGGTTTTGATCAACCAGCTATATCTCAGTTCATTAATAGCATTCTAAAATTTTTAGAGGAAGGTAAGGTAGTCTGAGTGGAGATTTTTGATTGAAAAACTTGAGAAATATGGAATTGGATTGGATTTGTACAGGCTGACTATCTTTACTCGATCTGCCCTTGATAGTTTTAACGGTTGATATCCAAGAATTTGAGTCGGACTATAAAAAATTTGTTCTTGTTCAATTTCTTGGATGTCGTCCTGCTTAGGCCATACATAATCTTCCAACTCTTCTTTCAGGAATTTAATTTTAATTTTTTGTTTATCTTCGTCATCTTTTCTTTTTTCACCGATAGCTTTGCCAATGTACCACACTGTGTCGTACATTACAGCATATTATTTTTCCATTTCAATTTTGGTATGGTTTTTCTCCTTCAAATTTTCTGTAAGTTTCTGGAGTTTGGAGTTTTCATCTTCAGGGTCAGATACCAAATTTTTTTTATGGATGCTTTTTTCGGAGGTTTTCACTGTAGAACATATTTTACCACTGACATTATTGGTGTTTGTCCTTGACTTGAATCGTGCTAGTTTGTCAGAACTTAGTTTTGGGATTTCTTTATCCAACAACCAACATAGTGACGTTTTTTTAACTGTATTTGTAGCTCCATTTTCCAGAACAACTTTCAAAAAACAACTTTTTGATTTGTCGTCAAGCTGTTTATGAGAGTAATCTTTCAAATTTATGTTTCCTTTAAAAGGTGTCAAGCATTTTTCCAGATTTTTATTTTCCTGTCATCGTTTACTTTTTCTTCCAAGTCATTAACAAACGTAATATCACATATGTCGTCTTTATTTCCTTCATAATGTAGGTATTATATCTAAATGACAATCAATTTTATCATCATCATCATCATCACATTCTGAATCACAGTTGTTATTGTCTTTTAAATTTTGTACCTCTGTTATATCCATCTTTAAAGTTTTTTCATAGGAATTCCCAATTCCCGCTTCTTCAGCTTTCTCTATTGCTTCTTGTTGAGCTTTCAAAACGATGGCTTCTAAGTCTTGCTCACTCATTCTCTGAAACTGAGTAGAACGAACAGCATCATATGTGCTACTTCTTGGAAAAGAATAACTACCCTGCAGATCGTTCTTAACATCTTCTAGGAATTGAATTCTATTCAATCTGCGCAAAATATCTAGCATACTGTAGTTGACAACAGTAGAGAAGGTGCTCGTCATAGACCTGGTGGCTCTGAACAATTGCTCACAGGGTTGACCACTCATCTGCCAAGGCAAAAATATGTCAGATATCAAGTTTTCTTGGATCTTCCCCAGATCTCCTCCTACTGGAGTAAAAGATCTCCTCAGTGGTTATCCCCTCGGCTAATCTTCTCTCCTGTTGACATACCTCCAAATACTTGCGTTCCTTTTTCAATACATTATGCTTCAATATTTAATTTCTTTTTCAAGGGTTCTAGTATTAGATGTTTTATATTTAGGGAGTGTAGGTGAACTTTTATACCAGACTGTACATATATGTGTAAAATATCGTAATGTAAGTGTTTAATTAGTTTCCGATGAATTATTGTCTAAAAGTAAATCAAGCGAAGTAAACCGTATTTTTCGTTTGCTACAGAGCGTGAAGGTATTTGTAGAAATCGAATTGTTTCTGTATACGATTCGTCCAATCTGTTTCAAGAATGTGTACGTCGCATAGCGTAAAGTTGTCAAACTGGTAATATCTATAAAGCTTTTATAGTTTGCTTGTGGGTCTAAATATCTTCCAACACGTAGAAAAGACGTAGGAAGTAGTTGCTGTAAGCCTACAGTATATTTTTTGAATTATAAGAGTCATCCTGTGGGCTATTCATTTTTGAACAGTAAAATATTGGTTACTTAAATAAGATTATAATTAATTTTTTTCTACAGTAACTGCTTTTGTTTTATATTTTTATACTAAAAATTGCTTGTGATATGGTTAACAAATTTGAGATACATTTAAAAGTGAATAAGGGACAGCAGTAGGTACCTACCACAAATCTAGCTTCTGAACTTTTCAGCCGAAACTTGATCTCTTTACCGAAAGAACCTGGCATATTTTTCCTCCAGGGAGAGTAAGGTAAAACGTGCGCTTGCTTCTCAAACAGGATATACATTAATTATAGAGAACGCTACGGAAAGTTATCAAAGATGTATGAAGTGTCACTGAAGTTCATATCTTTACTTCCTGAAGGTACCGTTGAGCTGCCTTACTATTGCAGTTTAATTGCGGTCCTGCGAACGTGCTTCTGTCAGTGATAAAGATGGCAGATATATTTTAATGCCAACCGCCGATATGTACCTTTCTTTTTCTTTATCTCATTTTCGGTGAGCTTGCGCTAAAAGGAAATACGTTCTTCGAAATGGCAGAGGCTTTTAAAGTATGGATAGATCCGTAGATTTACGTCGAAGTTAGTTTTATTTACGAAATTAATTAGAAACTGCAACATTCACTTATTACGTCTGATTCTCCATCAAACTAAAAATGCTAGCTATGTTTAATGCTAATTTATTGCATTGTGATTATGCAATTTGTTGGGAGAATGCAGGTTTGATAAATTAGTGAGATGTATTGATTTTCACTAAGGGGAACAGAATTGGTGTTAATGTTAGTAATATTGGCGAAGGTATTTGGTATTCAAGTGTGATTAAAAGATCGTGTGTACTATCTATGATCTTGTGTTATAAGATAGTGTTTGCCTTGAATCTATAATGGATTGCGAATTCGTCTTATAGAATAATCAGTAAAGAAAAAGAATGAATTATTTTCATTATTATCAACTTTGTAATTTATTATCAATTATACATATTGTACGAATAACGGCTAGTTCCACGCTGTAAAGGTGAGAAATGGTGCAGTTTACGCATTTTCGAGAAGTCGGGCAATTACGAGATGCCAAAAAGTAACCTTCTCCCAAAGGTTTTGTTTTATATAGGTATTCAAAGTTTGTCTATGTATATTAGTTTCCTGTTTTGATGTCATTAAGATGTAAATGCTTGAACTTGACTCACTCGTAAAACACTTAATTCTTCGACCGTTGAAATGTTTTAACACAGCAGCAAGTTTAATGCAAATCGTATGCCTTTTTTCTGCTGACTACGGGTTTTCCTCGGGTATTGATTGTCTGTCAGTGACACTATACCTACAATAAAACCATCGCACTAGGTAGCATATTAACATCAAATAAACAAGTTTATTGTATGCGGCCAGGATTATATTAAGTGTAGCAAACTTTTACTATGCGGTACCTGTTCTTGTTGGGAGGTTATCTAGTGGACTTCTTCGTAAGAGTGGAGAGCAACTAATTAGATTGCTGCAAACAAACGAATCACGCCGTTGATGGCTTTCTAAAATAGGATACTGTAGAAAACTCAAAACTTCCTCTTTTGAGGCGGCGGATTAGGCGATCTTTTGATACGAAATTTCACTATCCTTCATCTCAAGGATGCTTGCGCAGTTTATATTTCAGTGCGTACGCTGGAAAATGAGATGTAAATTGATAGAGAAGTCGAGCAATTTTGCTAGCATAGATTTGGAATTGAAATATGTATATATTCTTAACGTAGTGTGTGTAGCATGCAGAATGATTTTCTCTCCGATTTTGTTGAAAATTTATACATATGTAGAATATCGAAAAGTAAGGAACCTCTATTAGCTCCTGATTTTTTGGTATAAGAGTTAGACACGGTATCCAGAGGTATCCATTGAACACACACTTTTGGCAATTTTTCAAGAACAAGGTAAGATATGACAATGAAATAATAACTGGTATATTTTACCCAAAAGACTTCATTATCTTACCAAAGAGCCTGCGCCCCTCGAATAGGAGGCGAACTTGACGAAATAAATTATGCCAACAGGGATATTTTTAAGACTTCTGTACAAATTCTACTTTATTTCTTGAAGATGTTGAGATCATAGGGAGAATGAATCAGTTGTTATAATTTCGTATTTACATCCGGCAAAGTAATACTTTGTTAGAAACGGTGTAGAAGCTTCTTTGTTTATCATCATTTTTTTTGTATAATCCACAAACGAGCTGTAATAATGCTAGCGAATCTCTCAATATTTTTATGAGCTTTTCGACCCATGCCAACAACTCCTAGAATTTGTCAGGAGGAGTTAATGCTCCTGCATGCTATTTCAACCAGACCGCGAGACCCGCAATCTCAGAATTCAATGAAACGTAGCGTATTTATTTCTACTACGCATATAAGATATCTCCGTTCGATCTTAGACGTTCTAAGTCTTATCAGTTGTTTCTCGAAAAGCAATTTGTTCTATTACGCAAAATTTTAAATAAAATAGTTTGATGCAGTGTGAGTGGATTATCGTCGAAAGGAAAAATTATAAAAACGAAAGATGTATTTGTTATTATATAATGTACCTACACTGTATTCTAGGGAACAGTAAGATGAATAATTTCTTTTTTTTGTGAGGAAGATACCATCAAGAGATGAATTTAACCAGTTTTAGCATTCACAAATTGCGGACTGCAACGTTTAAACATGGCATATGCGTACCGGATACAGAGCGGGAGATATTTCGAGCGTAATCAGGTGTGCAATCGGTCACCCACTCAGTATGATAGCAACTTTGAATTGCAAATTAGTATGCAGTCATATCGTCTATAAATATGCCACGGTTGGCGAGCTTGCTTAACCGTTCAATGTAGAATTTTTCTTATATGTTAAATTAAATGCAAAATTGCATGCGTACGCTGCTGACATGTGTACCGAATTTGTCATGTTTAGTTATGATGAAGTCTCTGTCGCGGATAGTCGGTCAGGTTTCGACTTATCAAACTGATATGATATGGTGTCCGAACACAGTTGTTGAATTTATTGATAAATTAGTAAAAACGAACTACATACTTGGTAGCACATTCATACCTCGTCAAATTTCAAGAATCTGATTTCTTCAAATACTGACATTGCTATCTCTACCGATGTCAGCAAAAATTATTCTTAGGTATGTACAGTATCCAGAAAAAGTATTCGTACAGGTAAAAAAATCGCTTGTTTTACAAATAGAAGATGAAAAACGATTTCTTTCGCCACAAATCGATCATTAACGACAAGAAGAGCTTAAATGTGGAGTATTTCTCTAATAAGTTAATTATGAACAAAGTTACAAGCATTGAAGTACACACATGGAAAAATTCACCCTCCTTTCTGGTGAAAGTTGAATTAAATTTGTGTCACTAAAAAGAAAGAGTATGATTTATTCATCCAACATTCCAAATTTGGTTTGATTATCTGCAGCGGTTCCAAAGTTATGAATTTTTTACTTTTCGAAATAGAGGCGAAAATCGCTCTGTAACGCGAGTCGCACGGGATTTTCGCCTCTATTTCATAAAGTAAAAAATTCATAACTTTGGAACCGCTGCAGATAATCAAACCAAATTTGGAATGTTGGATGAATAAATCATACTCTTTCTTTTAGTGACACAAATTTAATTCAACTTTCACCAGAAAGGAGGGGTGAATTTTTCCATGTGTACTTCAATGCTTGTAACTTTGTTCATAATTAACTTATTAGAGAAATACTCCACATTTAAGCTCTTCTTGTCGTTAATGATCGATTTGTGGCGAAAGAAATCGTTTTTCATCTTCTATTTGTAAAACAAGCGATTTTTTTACCTGTACGAATACTTTTTCTGGATACTGTATGTACAAGAAGTAAATGAAACTTGCCGCTGGATATCAGATTCATGCACTATTCATCCTGTTTATGTGTTTCATATATAGGGTCAGCTGACAAACAGCACAGCTTAGAAAACCGCTGAAATTGCATCCGCTATTAGATAAAAAAGGAATAACAAAGATGTTGGAACTCTTCCATGACCTTTAAATTTATCTACATGCGTTAAACTTTATTCGTAAAAAAAGGAACTTTTATTTCCTAAACGTTTTATGCATTGCATTTGCATTTCTAATTTTTATTCCTAATTTAATGTTTCAAATGAACCTATGGAGATTGATAAAATACGTTTAGTTAATTCATTAGATAGCAATTACATTTAAACATTTAGATATGTGTACGTATCGGCATTATAGTTGCTTGTATTTATAGTAAATGTTTAACGAGCTGTGTGAGTACTATGAGTAGTGGATGCTTTTACAAAATAAAAGCTTAATAACTACGAAAACACATCAAAGTTAAAGTAACGTCTTCAGTTTACGCTTATTTCCCGACGAGCAACATCATCTATACATACTCACAAAAAATCATAAAAATATTTTATTTACATCTGTCGCTTTCAAACACGAATTTAACTTGTACTCTGCGCGTTTCTTTTGAAATAAACCTCATTATGTTTATACAACTTTTATCTTCGCGCGTATTTCGGTACGTCATTGTGGCATCGGAAGGGCCATTAGAAATGAATTTATTTCGGTAGATATCACCATAAAAATGGAACGTGAATGCGTTTGATACGAATATCTACATCTTGCTTTCCTCCACGCTTACCATTAAAATACAATCGCTTTTTGCATCACGCGCAGAAAGTTTTCAATTTAATAAAACTCCATTTACAATTTTGATACAAACGCCTCCCGTAATCGGCCGTAAGTTATTGTTATTTCCTCGCAGCGGGCTTCATCTGTGAGAACTGTCGGCCATTTGTGCGTATCTGGAACTCGAGGATCCTTCGCACATATACTGTGTACGTGCTTGAACCCGCTTTGAAAACTAAACTGTTTATTTCTACCTTAGACCAGTTTCCTATATGTGTATAACATTTCAGAGTTGAAATAGGTGTGACAGGATCATATGAATAATGAAGTTAATACGAAAAGTCATTGGTATGGAAACCTATGTTGGGCTTGATAGATCGCAAAAATTTAGCCTTTTCCCCTGCGATTCATATCTAACCTCGTATCTTACTATATGCGTTAGATGTTTTCCAAGTTATTTCGTATATACATTTAAAGTTATGTATGTGTTCGGATACTTCGGATAAATTTTGAAAGTTATAACATATTTGAAATAAATATACTTAGATGCATATGCAGTCTTCAAGTTATACTGTTGATGTACCTAGTAGTGATATTTCCGGTGTAAGCATATTTTCACTTTGTTTATGTAGCGCTCAGATATTCATATTTGATTCCAATTTAAACTGCTAAGAGTATTAAGAAAAAGAAATATTATGACAAGATACAATTAACTTTCTTTTGACCTCATATGATTTTTCTAAAATCTCAAAATACCTACAACGTCGAAGTGGCATACAACAAGAGCCTTTGTGAGGTGGTCAAGCTCTGATAGGATCTTGGTTTGAATTACCTAGCAGTTAATTTTTAGGGGTCTCTGTTGAACAATAGAAACAAGAATGTTCGTTATAGGCAATATGATATATTAAATATAGTTGAGTTGTTAAAATATGTTGTTATATAAGTCGAGAGTTGTACTGACATATGTAGCAGTAGTTGTGTGCATTAAAAATAAACTGTTGTGTTAAAAATACATATAAAATACTAAAATTCAATAGTCTCCTAAGTGAGGCACTACAACGTATCCAAAAATCTACAAATATGATCAAAAGTCACAGTTCCACTACACACAATTGCTGATAGTCACCCACCAAGCCAGAAAATAAAAAACGATGTAGGTGCAGGGCCCGATAATAACGGTGGAAGATTACATTCCTACCTGAAATACTATTTCCCAGTTTTGCGAACATTCTGTACAAACTGGATATATTATCAAATAAATTGAATTTATAATAGAACAGTAGAAACGTTTGCACTATGCCACTTTCAGTTACTTTGCGGTTATTGTATGGAACAACTTATTGGAATCAGCCAAATCTCTGGCATTTTTGTTATGGCATCCCAAAATATGGGTATAATGGCTATAGCCTAAACGAAATGTAGTAACTCGAAATCGCTGGTCAATAGTAGTCATTAAATGGTCAACCCCATTCATTATTTTTGTGAACCTTTGACTACTGTAGTGCTAATTTCGCAGAGCATCAAAGTTCATTATACTTTTCAGAAACGTAAATTTCGTATTGAACTTGCATATTCATAAGTGCATCCAAAGCCCATCGTATTTGTCAGAGACTTTGCGAGATGATCCAACGCGACGTGTTAGAACTCTCGTTACCACTTTTGCCAAGTTTTCAGAAAAAATATTTCGTGGTTGATTTTATGGCCAATTCTATCATATAGTTTACGTACCTAGTAGTTAATTTCCATAGTTTGCAAAACTAAGAGATGGTCCAATATAGTCAAACGACGAAGAATGATGTCCAGAGCACAAAATTTCGGAATTTCAATTTTTAGAATATTTTCCTCTAAGCGCAATCGCTAATGGTCAATAGTGGTCAATAAATGGTCAGTTCTTATTCTTATTTTTAAAGTTTTTCCCCACTTTCTGTTGTCATATTCGCAGACCGGTATGAACTCACAGCTAGAAACTTAATTTAACGTTTGGGCGTTGACGCTGTTGTGTTGCTGTTAGTTTTCTTAGGTAGTTAGTTTTTGTAAAAATGAATAAAACTTTGCAAAAACATGCTAATAATTTGTAGGTATATGTTAATGTGCGTTTCATACACATAAACGCAATGACCAACAAATATTTGTAAAATTATTTAAAAACAAATTATGTTTATCGAATGAGTAATAGTGTATAGTAGTAATAACAATCAACATTTATTTTTAACTAGTAGGATTTAGCTTTCCGATTTATAAATTCCATAGTATCCGATAAGAAATTTTTCTCGCAATACCGTTACATCTCACGCTATCAATTGAATCATTTTATTCTACGAATCTATATAGCTTTTTGGTCATACAAAGTGCTTATATATTTATCTTGATTCTTAATTCACGACATTCTCGTTTTTGGAAATTGATTGATGTTTAGGCGTTACTTATACGCGAGCTGATGTTACATATGCAGACATTATGGTAACGTTACAAGTATTACAAACGCCATTACCTGAAATATGCACTGCAATTATGAATTTCCGTGCGCTCATCTTACCGGCGCTTTTACACTATATCCCCATGCTGTAAAAAATGCAAATTGGTTTCCCAGTAACCTAACATTAGCTGGGGCGTTTAATGTATGCCGCTCCAAATGCCGAACTAGATCTCGTTCCATCATTGTTAAAGCGAACGGTAGAAGGCGTTCATCCGGCAAGTTTAGCGAAATCTGTTGAAAGCTCTAATGGCAATTTAAATTGAACAAGCAACTTGCTTTTGGATATATTGTATCCTTTATTAAATGGAGATAGTGTTCCCTTTATCACTATGCATAACGATGAAAACTATTTTAGGTGTGTTTAACTTGTGGTGAAGTTTCGCTCTATCCTAATTTTAAAGCATTATTCCTCTCAGCACTATAGTTACCATTATTTTTGGTAACATTTTGTTCTTATTAGAAAAGTACTTCCAATTTCCGTAAGTAATTTTTGATTATATCGGTAAATATTGTTAAAATAGGCAAAATACAGCGAAATGGAACGAGAGATTGGAGTTATTTCTAATACATGCCGGCAAGTAAAAGTGTTGTAATGGAAATAGCAAAATTATGCCTAAAAGCGAAGATAACTGCAAAGATACAAAGGAGATGAGGCATTCTAATGCTATATCTTGAGGGACTTGTTCGGTCGTTACGCTCTTTCTTTCTGTAATAAATAACGAGAATTTGTAAACACTGAAGACCTGGAAGTTTGAAAACGGCGTCATATAAAAAACATAATATACCTATAACCATTCCGTCAAAAATTGTCACTTTCACTCCACCTGTAGTGGTATTATAGTAGTTCACAGCTTCCAGTAGATTGGGTTCCCTACCTATGAAAGGCTAATGGAATAAACAAAGTCGTAGAATGATAAAGCAGCATGATCAACGAAGCGAATAAAAATTAGAAAGAGCAGAAGGAATCTTCTCAGAGGGATTCAGAGTATATACCTACAGACATGGGCCTTTTTAAGTCAGCAACCAATTCAATTGAAGGGGTTAGAATAAAAAATATATAAGTGACAATTCTTTCTTATTAAGATAACTGCATTTCAAGTTTATTAATTATAAAAAAGATGCAATATTTCACTAAAAGTGAAAAGTATAGTAAGATTTATTACCTAATTGAAATTATATGGAAAAGAAAAATTAAGAGAAAGAGACACTTTTACAAACTATTTCGATGTTTTAAAATTAAAAACAAAATGTATGAAAAACAAAGCTTTATTCGTACAATGAAGTAGTATACTACTGTACAAAAAAAAGCAAGTTATTCATTAATTTTATAATTAGAACGAACTAATACATAATCACCATCAACAAACTAATAATTTAAATGGCTCGATGACGGAAGTGGCTAAGCGGCTACCCAGTGATGTGGGAGGTCGCAGGAGTCCGGGGTTAAATTTTTCGCAAAGACGATAACATTTTTCTAGAAGAATTGTATTGCAAATGATTGGTCTATCATTCGCAGGTGGAAGCGCAGCGCATATTTATAAACAGCGATATAGTACCGTAATAAGGCCATTTAAACACAATTATACTCACTCGTACCACACAGTAAGAGTTTCATTGGTAATCAGCCAAGCAATAGGTATAGCTTGAGAAGCTGCTGCAACTAGCACCCACCACAGACAAAAACTTATTAATTCACTATCCGACATATTGTGGATAGGTAACTTCACTACTATTTGAAAATTTGAGTTTCAGTTATTGTTTTTGCAGGCTAGCCTGTTTTCGTATAATTTTTACGTTGTAGCTCCTTAAAATTTGTGGTACTTATCTGAAATCAGAAAGGCTTAGAGGATTTTTATTCAATAAAGAATAAAATACCTGTTGCAAATCGTCTGATAATCGATCGTAGCCTAAGGAAGGGTAGTGTTGAAACGTTGATGTACTTAAATCAGTGAAACCACTACACAAGAAACATTAATTATTACTAAAATATTTGAATATTGTAAACACTACAAGCACTAAGAGTATTTCACTATTTTGTGCGCGGAATGGTACTTCTAGTCTATTACTTCTACGCCAAGAAATCCAAAAAAGAACTTTGTATGCTGTTTGATAAGATGCTATTCATATTTTCTCCCATTTTTACCGAGGCAGCCTAGCTATTGAATTGGTATTGTAGCCTTCCGTATCCGTAGAATCGTAGAAGGGGCTGCTTTGATTTATACACGATCAAAGTCAAGACCAAATAGGCGGAATAAGATCCTTTCAGGCTAAATAATTTTGAAATATGTGCAGACATTTTCATTCCATAGAAGATTAGTTTGTGCAAGATGATGAGAGCGTCAATTTAGGTCTTTAAATTGAGGATATAAACAAATTACAGTGCATATCTTATTTCACCTTCTTTTTGTGTCGTCTTGTAGTCCTATTGTGATTGCTGTTGCATTTTTTAATACAGTGTCAAGTATACATACTGAAGATATTTAATTTGCGAATGTATTTTATCCACCAAATAATGTATGGGTAGTATCCGCTCACGCATATAAACTGTAAGTAAAAGAATTCGGTAGGAAAATGCGGAACTGTTTTACTCCTCTTGAACATTGCCAGCGAATACAATCCATCATTTAGGTCTACAGGGAAATTTGCTAACATTTATCACTTTCAAGGCGTAAGGTGTCTCAAAATGAGGAATATGAAATTGTGCTACGTTGACGTGATTTTTTAATTAGATATTTTACGTTTATAGTGATATCTTATCTTAAGCTTTGTATTTACAGTTTTGTTCGTCGTGATGGTTTTGTAAACGAATTTCGAAATGAAGATGTACTTAATCGGTAGTCTACCCTGCCATTCTTATTTTTTATGTTATGAACAATACTTTCAAAGCAAGAAACTAATTAATAAATGTAAACACTTTTTTCAAATCAGAAGGATATGTATTGTCGAACGTGTAACAATATATATTATGTTGAATCAATACTCATGTGAATCATTACATATAAATAATACATCAAAAATATTCTTATATGTCAATCTACGTAAAAAAATTGCCATTATAAATACATAAAAGGTATTATTCTTTTAACATGTCAATCCCCGGAATTCTAGAAACAAAGCTTCATAAGCGCCAACTAAGTCTATTCTTTCACCGTCCCATTCAAAATAGATTAAAATTCTAACAACACAATGGTTATATTATATAAAAGAGGTCTTTTAAAGGTGGCGTTGAGTTCAGTGACATGCTAAAGTGGCAAACGTATAAAAAATTCATTCGAATAAGTAACAGCAAGGATAGCCTCTAGAGACGGTAAATTTAATATTCCTTAAAGCACTCTTGAAAGCACCGAATTTCTATCCACTACCCTACTCCATCACAGCACAAAATGTCGTTATTGGTAACTATAGTATCAGTAATATGGCGAAATTAGGAAATAACTTTACCTAGTTCAACAACGAATAACTCACTTTGTTAGGTAAGCATCTCAAAGAATTGTGAAACTTTGTTTTATGAAAGAAGTGAATTCATGATGAATGTGTTGAAAGTTGAGTTTGATTAGAAGTAAACAAGAGATTGTAAACTTTCATCAGTCTAATTTATATTTATCAAAAAGAGTTTTATCATTTTTCGAACCCACACTATATATACTGCTTTAGTAGTAAGGAAATTAATTCATTTCATATGTCAAGCGTTTCCTTTAAATGTGAAGAAAGCGTGTCATTTTTCTTTCTGTCCAAGTTTACAGGAAACGTGAAAAAGATGAAGAAATTCATTCGTCCATAAAAACCACGCACAGTCAGCTCACACTGGCACGACCTTAATACATATAATTTATTTCAGTAGGTGTTAACATAAACGCTTTGTCTCTGTTAGCTGTCTATTTTGACATCGTAGCAATAAACATTCGTAACTACAGCTCTATTTATTTGGTTAGTAATGTGGCAGTAATACAAATACATATAAATGTCTGTTATATCTTCTATTACAGTTCTAATTACGTAACCTTATCTGCATGGAATGTGCGATATCGCAGATATATTTTTATAGTACCGTAGATATGATATGAATTTGTCCCTTGTTTAGTGCTTATCGCAAATTATGAATTATGATACATGTACCAATCATGTATATCTTTAAATTACACGTATATCTATGTTTATCGTTCAAGTACATATAATCCCAAGTAAATAGGTCAGTTAAATGATCATTGAGAGATAACAAAAGCGTTAATCCAATTGTGGAGAGAATTCTTACCACCTTCCACGAATGAAACAAGAGTTGTTTTGGCTTTGTACTTGTATTGATATTAAATATCAATGCGAATATGACCGAACATGGCAAATTGCCGCTCACATGAAATTGTTTTCATTGGCGTTGCAATTTGTTTAAATGCAATATGTAGGTAGGCAACTTAACCGTCTCTTGTGATGAAGGTATCTTACATGTCAATAATTGAATTACTCAGGATTAAATTTGAAAAAAAAGCAATTTATAGAAAAAAATTTATTTATTTTAAAAACCAAATGTAAAGATATATTTTATATTAATTTTTTTTGAATATAATAAATAGTAACAGTAACGTTAACAATAAAATAAATTTTATTTACAAATTATGATAATATAGCCACCATTATTAAGTAAACATGTGTCGATTCTTCTCTTCATACCTGCTAATACCTTCTGAAACATTTCTGGTCCAATTTCGCCTATTGCTATTCTCACAGCTTCCTTCAGTTCGTCTACTGTGTGCAGCTGATTGCGAAATATGTATTTTATTCTTCGAATAACCAAAGAGAAAAAAATCTAATGGGGTAAGATCTGGAGATCTTGGGTGCCATCATAATCAATAGTCTGTCTTGCAGTGTGGACAGTAGCATTATCCTGTTAAAAGAAACAACTAGACAAAATACTCATGTATCTGTTTGTTGAGCCAATTGTTCTAATGACTTTCGTGGACTCTGATCGAGACGAGCTTGAATATCTTCCACTACTTCCTCATTAACAACCGTCCGCGTTCCACGGCCAGAGCTTTTTCCTTTGGAAACACTGTCCGTAAAAGTTTTGAAACTTTTAAGTACCTATATGTAACTTTAAGATCAGATAAAATTTAACCGGAAGGTGATCACACGTTAATTGTCAATTTTCTGTGATTTAGAGATACTGTATATTAATTCCTACTGTTTTCAGCGTTTAATCACCTCTCAAAGTTTATGAAAAGTGTGATAAACTTTGAAAACTCTGTTGTATGTAATTTCGAGATCGGATAAAAGTTAACCGGTGGGTGGTCAAACAGTGATTTTCAAATTTTTGTGAACTGGAGACACGTGACAATAAATCATATCATTTTCAGCGTTTGACCACCTCTCAAAGCTTGCGAAATGTGCAACAAACTTTGAAAACTTTGTTGTATGAGAGTTCGAGATCGGATGAAACTTAACCGGTGGGTGGTCACACGATGATTTGGTTTGCTATGATTAAGTAGCCTGGAGCAAGAACTTGTGACATTTTCTGGGTTTGATGTCATTTCATTGGAGATATTAACTTGTTTTTTTCATTTTTTTCGACTGTTGTTAAGTTTTCAAAAAAATTATTTAGTGGTCAATCATGGTCAAACGTTGGTCAATTTTATCCCGTAACAAAATTTTAGTGTTTTTAGTGTAAACAAAAATCGAACAAAATTTTTTTTTTAATTTTGAAAATGTGAAAGATGATCAAACATCGTCAAACGATGGTCAATCGTATCCGACAAACAAAATGTCTATATTGACGAATTTGAGCATTATACCATTATACCCCGAAATATGGGTAGGTATAGCGGCTGTAGCCTAAAAATATGTCAATCGAAATCGCTGACGGTCAATAGTGGTCAATAAATGATCAATCCTTTCTAGCTTTTTTGTCGATTTTTGACCACCCTGTGGTGATGGTGCCAACTTCGCGGACCTCAAAATAAGCAGTCACGATTACTACTTGCTTTAATTAATATCAATAACGGTGAGGACTATTAAACGGAGTAATAGCTACGGACAAAAAATGCTTCGAATGGTCTTACAACGGAAAAGTTAGAGTATATAGAACACCGGATTCTTGATTTAATAAATATTTACCGCTCTCAGAAACCTGGAATGGTTTTGCTAAACGCGTGGGCCTGCATGAGTTCATATGCTTTGGATGTATGCTGGAATAGCGATAGACGTCTTGTTTCCGGTACATAGGTAGGCATATTGGAGCATGTTATGCTTCTATAACATCTACAACACTTCACCGCGTTCAGAACTTACACATTTCAGCAAGACGTCCATACGGCTCATGTTGCTGGAAAGTGGTTCCAAATTCACGTTATCTAAGTTATGCTATAGTCTCCAAAAAGTTTAAATCTAAACCTATTTGAAAATGTATGGGGATTTACGGGCAAAATATTTATAAAAGAATTTTTCATCCTCGCTATGAGGAAGAACTGCGAAAATTCATAGAAGAAGAAAAAGGGGCAAGTAAGAATGAATACCTAACCGGAAATTTAATTGGTTCTGCACAGATTAACCCAGATGACTGCTACATACTGCGATATGATTAAATATTAGCTTTATTCGTTGCTTTTATCTCCTGCCTCAATTTGGGTATTTCCTGTTCTCTGTTATAAAAACAATTTTTTAGTCTTGAAATTCTCATATACCTACTACTAAGAGAATTATGAGTATGATGCCTCGTTGCTGTGTCGTAAATTGTAGTAAGGAGTTCCAAGAGGGTGTTACACAGAATAAGATACTATGTTTTTGGTTACAGAAAACGTCATTGTACTCTAACCACATGATGGCGCCGAAGCAAGATTTACGATATAACATGTTCCAGTTTTTTTTGCACAAAACAACTAGTCATCGGCAGTACGAGTGGTCCCAGATTTTATTGCACAGTACTGTACAACAATATGCAGAAAATTACCCTTCATTGATTCACTGATGAAAATTGAAGACACCACACTATGTTGGCTTTAAGCTAGTGCGAACCCTCTTAGTTAGACAGTTATGCGTCTTTTTTAGCCTTGTAGATAATACAAAGTGCCAAAAATTTACTTAGCAGGGTGTAACGGAAGCACATAGTATAAGTAGAACCGCTGTACTTAGAGATATGGTTGGATATGCTCGCATGTCTCTTTTAGTAGATAGATAGTATTAACTCGTAAAGGGCATTCGTTAATTCCTCAACTTGCTTCCTGTCCTCCTATACTAAAGATAGTAATAGATAGATAGACAAGACCTTCTGTAAGCGAACAGTGGGTCTAAATGAAAATATGTAACCCTTACCCAGAAACAAAATAATAAGACGGCAAGGACTGAGTGTATGTTATAGGTAGAAGCAGTCCGTTCAGAATGAAGCAAAATCAGTTTCAATCTAAAAAAACAAGAAAATGAAGGCAAAATAGTTATTCTCATGGTTTTGTTACATTACCATTGAATCAATGATGATGTAATTAATATCTTTGGGTAACATTTTTGACCACCTTTCATCTTGAGCTATTCTCGTATTTTATTTCCATATAAGAGGTTTCAACAAAAAATAGACGGTTAATATTGAATTAAAAACAAGTATTATAGTAACATGTTTGTTCAGATAAACTGCCAATTCGAGGAGCAACTGGCATGCAATATAATAAAATTTTATCGGCGCTAGAACTATATGCTATCAATTTAATTCATAAGCAGTACATAAAGTATATAACATATCGACTATGCTTAATAATATGGGTATCTTCAACAGTTATAATGGCTCTAATGAATTGTAAGCAAGAATTTCGAGGAAGTTTAATTACACTACGGGAACGTAAATTAATCGGTACATAACATGCTTATAGCATAATAATAGGTGCTATGTCAAATACTGACATGAAACTGGTAATGGCGTAAAAAAGGATGAATCCATTAAATATACTATTCAATATTCAAGCCAGCGTGTTCCTTAATTTAATTAACAGATCTTGCGGAGCCAGCGACTTACATTATATAATTACGTTACTCCTGTACATTATACACAACACTATAATCTTACTTACTGTACCGATATAAAGAGACTCTGTGTGCTTTCTCAACGAAAGAAAAGGTAATTCGAAAGTATAAATGTGGATCAGCTTCAAATATTAATCCTAACATAACTGTATAACCTTTACGAAGGTAGATTAGCTATTATATCAAGGGTATTATTGTCGTTAATACTCCATAACATCCTATAAAGTTTAACTGTCACCGTCCTTCTTGGTATTTAACAGAACGGCATAAAATCTACGATAAAGAACACAATTATAATTATAAATTACGGGGTTATTTTTTGTATCATGAAATTTACCCGGCTTATGTTTGCAAGAGAAAAAACTTGGTACTGTGCAGTGCATTCTTCCATAGATTTGGGCATTACCTCTTGTCTGTCTAACACTATTTTATCCCCGTTATTTCTTGAATGAAAGAGTTATAAAATCTTCTATTTCAAAATTTTGCTCTAATTAATGGGTTTTATGAAATGCTTGTATTTTCACCGAAGCTTATCTGCCGGTCATTTATTTATTTATGTCATTCATTGTTCATAATGTAAATAATAATTGAGCAACAAATATACTCACAATCAATATTAATCTTTGAAGATATTTAGTCGCAACTGGGAACGCTGCGCCACTTAAAAACTCATTAACTACATCCTAGGACAAAAAAAATTCTTACATCAATGCGAAAAAACTTGTAGAGTGAGCATGATTTTAGATTATCTGAGAGTACATTGAACAATTTTGAATTCAGGAATCGAGGAGAAAGTTTCGTTTGTTTAAGCGAATACTTGGACGCGTGGAAATTAAATTTAGATCGCGTAATGTAATGGTGAACATCATTATTACACAAACAATCAGTGCTATTTTTAGATATAAAGTTTAAAAGTTGAAGTATATGAATAGCTGCCAAATGAAGAATATTTAAGTTCATAAAATGTAATCTACGTATCTACCTGCCCTTTATGCCTATCACAGTGAGTTGACATGCTTCAGAAAGGAATGCCATAAATTAACCTGGTGTGAACATTTGTATAATAAAAAGGCAATAAACTATTTTTACCAATTATTTGATTATTCATTGGACATTGGACACATTTAGCCTAACTTGATACCAGGTTAATGATGACATTTTTCGATTAACGATGGATCATGCATTGGTATGTAGCTCGTTTCTGGCTCTGGTTAGGTAATTGAAGCAAGTATAGTTTTTACGAAAATCATTCCTAAACATATGTAATAAGGTTGCGTCTATCTACAAGTAAGATTAATTAACGCAAAATGCATAAAATAAACAAAGAAAAGTTTGACAAAGTATCATTTTTATCGACTTTTCTTCAGCTGGGAACCCCCAAACAGACAATTAGCGTTTATTTTCTGTCTCGTATGAGTAAATCCAACATGTCACCATTCACGATGTTATATAGGTACGTTTTTAGAGTTTCCTGTGCTGCAGCGGGCTGGAGTTTTTTGACACCACTTCGCCCTAGCTGCTTTCTGTTCTTCGGTTAACAGATGCAGTTTTTTTGAATTTAGGTCTTTGAAATCCTCAATGATGCTCCCTATATAGTAGCACCTTAAAATAGTAGATGTATTCACGTTTTCGTGCTTTATATGTTGATGCGCAGTAAACAGTGTAATATTTTTTCTGCTTTTAATACTAGCTTTGAAATTAAAAAATCGCAGTAAAGGTCGTGCTGAGCCGCTTACTTCAATATCTACGATATTACGTAGTATTACACGGATGATATTTCATATGTCTTTACTTTTCTACTCACAGGCGAATATAGTCGTGTGTTTTAGGACGAAACTTGAATACGGATCCTTTTATATCTCCATAAGACATTTTTATTAAACCCGCTTTTGAAGCGAAGGGTTGACATGAAAGGCTAGACATTGTACAGGCTTCATGCTTACCGTTCTCTTTCAACTACGTTTCAAATGTATAACACTGAAAGCGTCTAAGCATTTCCAAGTACATATATTAAGGAACCTAAGCTCTAGAGTCCACTAATTATCAGAAATAGATGAAAGTAGCTCTGGAAGTTTTGTTTCCACTTTTTGTAATTTACATTGTTAAAATGTAAATATAAATAAAGGTTTGATTACAAAAATGCCGTCGAGGCACATTTTTTATTTTATGATTTGTTAGATGTACGTCTTCTTGTTTTGTTACTTATGAAATGGTGTTGGAACTTATGAAAAGTGTGTTTAAAATATGATCTTGAAAGACAATTAACAAATACTTATCTTCCAAGCTGCATATAACTTTTTTGCGAATTCCATCATTCACTTTTAACAGTTCACATATTTATTTATTTCAGCCAACATTAACTTCCTTGACATACAAGTTTTTTACAATTACTATAGCCTTGTCCATTGACTTCACAATGTAGAGAAATATCTGTAACGATTACATCAAATACAGAATAATTGCTCTAATTCTAAGCCAATACTTGTCAAAATTTATCCTACTTGGGGTGGGTTTATCAATGTGAGGATAAAAGTGTTAGGTAAGTAACGGACAGATAAATGCTAACTGGCAGATAAAATTTAAGAACTACAATGCTTGACACTCGTTTCATTGTAATTATCTTACGAATAAAATTTTATCTGCAAGTTAATTTATTTATCCTCACCTTGATAAACCCACCCTTAATAATGCTACTTAACCTTTTCAATTTGGGCGACTGTGACAACTTTGTTTTGGACAGATAAATGGATTTCCATTATACAGACAATTAAATTTTGTTTGCGTTTTCAATTTCCAAAACTTGTTAAACGTATATATAAGAATTTCAAATATAAAGATGAAATTTAGGATTAGATCAGATACATCAGCAGAGAGGTCTCCTAGGAATGTGTATCTTTCATATGTGTAATAATAATCTTCAAGCTGGAGAATACTTACTATTCAGCTCAAGTAAAATAAATATACTTCGCTGAATGTGAGTTACTTATAATATACAGGATTATAATTTATCTGTATGGAGAAAATTCCAACCTATTGAGAAGGTATACATTTTTCAGACAAAATATTACCAGACTGAAGGAAAAGGGAATATATCTCCTTACGATATATCTGGATTTACCTTTCGTTTTTTTTTTTCGATTACAAAATCAATGCGCCATAAATAATGAAGGGATGCAGTGTGTGCTGGACCGAGGATGGATGGATTATACGTTGTGCGTATATATTGCTTCCTACGCTGTGAAGCTATGCAGGGGTTGTTGGTTGGTTAGGAAAGATCCGTCAGTGAAAATTGAATGCACGCCAAAAGAATTGCGGGCGCTGAGATGCGGTGATGTATCGCCTTAGGGAACTCAGGCATATAAATTTGCCCTTTTATTTCGTTCCGGCCATGCTCCGTTAAAATAAATGGTGCGACGTTGTTTTTCTAAGCATCTTTCTAATGGGCTGTGATAATTAACAACCACTTTCGAGCTCTGACTAGGGAAGATAAAGGGCATAAAAAGTATGTGTAATGCGCTGCGTTTCGTAGCAGTTAACATTTAGAACTTTTTGTTTAGATTCTCGTCTGCGTTGTTAGTCGACTAGCTAGATTTGAGTGTGGACTCTAGACGTTTTATCTAGCTTAAGTACATGTACGTATTGGGGATGTATTTGGAATATATAGTCTGTAATTTCTGTGCATTATCTGAATGTTGTAAGAAAATAACAGCCCTGGTAGTTTCGGAAGAGCTATTATAGTGTAGACCCAAATAAATGTTTCTTCCTACAGTATGGATTTTTCGACTCATGCATTCGAGCAGCTTTAGAAAAAATAGTTTGACGCACCATTCACTAATAACTTGACAATATTTTCTAACTTTTAGGTACCGGTTATCCACAAATTTAATGGTAAACGTTTGTGGTTATGGTGAATGTATTTAATTCACAAATTTACAAAAATGAAGCATCTATCTAGGAGTGGTGAGAAGTGAACTAGAAGTGTACCAATATATTATTGTCTGTAGTTACAGGTAATTCCTTTTCTTAGCCGCAGTAGGTATATACAAAAATTTCGTGAAAAATTTCGTTTTCATAGCGGCCCGAGTAGCGGCCTATTATGATTTTTAGACAAGTTAAAGTCACTTTTTTAGCTTTTGGTAACTTTGGTTATCTTCATCAGAAACACTTGTAAATTACTGTCACACATGTTGCGTTCTATTTCATTATTTGCGGGGAACTGAATCATTCTAGTTCCAAACAAGCGAAGATCATGATTATCCGTCGTTTGTCTTGGTTTTTCGAACTCAGCGATGACTGGCGATAAACAAATGGTTGTATACCAATATATTGAACTTGTACCACCCTACTTTAGAGACAAATGTCACGACCATCTTTTTGGACACACTTTTACAACCTATGACTTTTATCAGCTTTTCCTCACCTTGGAACGGCCAAACAGACGATTAGCGTTTATTTTCTGTCTCGTATAAGTAAATTCAAGATTTTCCACTAGTCACGATGTTATACACGTTTTTATAGTTTCCTGTGTTGAAGCTGCCTAGAGTTTTTTGACACCAATTCGCCGTAGCTGCTTTCTGTTCTTCGGTCAGCAGATGCGGTATCAAACAGGAAACTAGCTTTTTACACACAATTCTTTATGCAAGTTTTTTTTTTAGTTCATGTCTTTGAAATCCCCAATGATGCTTCTAACTCGCGATAGTCGATGTTACATCTTGACCTGTGTTCATGAGTTTGCATACAGCAACGACGTTTTTCTGAGTGACCGCCGTTTTTGGTGCACCTGTTCTTGAATCATCGCTAAGACTAATCCATTCCCGTTTGGATTCCTCATAGCAACGAGAAATTGTGGTCTGATACGGTGCTTCATTGCTGAACACAGAAACCAACTCGGCGAGGGATTCTAACTGAGATCATTCTCTTCGAAAATTATGAAAAATTATTGCGTGAAAATTTTCGACTAACTCGACAACTTTGAGTGTTAGTTTTAACTACAATAGTACACATATCTCATTCAACCTCTGCGTTTAGGTTAACTAAAGATAGTAGTAGAGGCGTAGAGTAGTGGCGGTCTCTATGTCTCAATAAACAAAACATAAAAGATATCCTTCGTAGATGGGAGGGTGTTTGGCAGACCACACCGAGAGAAACTCTCTTGAAAGATTGGAGTGCTCACTCTCAACAATCATCGTTGGTAGAATATCTTCTCAATTAGGGTGTCGATTAATGTCTGTGTAATATCCAGCAAACAAAAATTAAGTGATACATGTATAATAATCTGATGAATAGTAGATCAAAATGGTTCGGAATACATTGGACATCGTTGCAAATATAATATCGAGCAAATTCCAATCATGGGGCTTTTCGTGGCATATACAGTAAAATGGTATATAATATACTGTCCGATGCATATATATTTTTTAATAATAAGATAATTCTAACGAAACTAAATTGGATTCTTAAAAAATTAAGTGGCATTTTCAGCTTCTAAGCCATATCACATTTAATTAAAAAAATAAAATTATCTTAATTTATTTTCGCCACAATTAATATCTGGTCTACATATTTTGGGCAATCTTAATACAACTCGATGAAGTATATCAACTGGAATAGCTCTCCATGAGTCTCAGAGATGTTTCCAAAACTGTTGTTGCGACCGTGGACAATATGCCCTAACCTTTCTGCCCACTTAACCCCAGAGTAACTCATTGAGATTGGGGTCTGGCGATTGTGGAGGCCAAATCATATTAAAAAGTCCTCCATCCTCTTCTTTATGCTGTAAATAGTTTCTACAAAGTATGGCGGAGTGTTTTGGATCATTATCTTGCTGTAAGTAAAACTCTTCTCCAATAAATCGTAATCCCGACGAAATTGCAAGTTTTTGCATAATGATGCTGTAACACTCTTCTGTTAAAATTCCGTTAATTCGATGCAGATCTCCAACATTGTCGAAGGAAAATGGTCTTCAAAGAAACATAGAACCACCTCCATGTTTTATAGTTGGCACAAAACAATCGTGATTCATTAATATCTTCCTCCAATAATACCTTCCTCCACATACCCAATGCCAGTGCTCTTTAATACATTTTAACCGTTTTTGGCGGTTGTGTGGTCTGGGCAATGGTTTGCGAGCAGCAGTTGGCCCCTTTCACCTTATTTTTGGTTAGCGCTTCTTTACGGTAGTGAGTGACACATGGATTTAGTGAATTGTACTAGAATCTGCAGAGCTGTGAGACGTCAGTTTCTTTTAGATATTATTTTTTACTCTTTTTTAAACCTTCTTGTTGTACGTTCACTTATGGTATCCAGTAAGTTTCTTCCTTGAACTGCCGTTCAACTCTGTTTTGCATGTTTTGTTTGATCATCTGTAGTCGTGATTGAGCGTTTTCTGCCTTGATTTCTTCTTTTCACATACTCTCCGCTTTACCTTCAACGACTTACACTACCATTCATAAATGAGGGATCAGTAGAAGATGAAGAAAATGATACAACGCAACATAATAAATTAGTCGATGCATATATTAAAAAAATTACATAACTCTAACAAAACAAACTTGAATTCGTAAAAAATAAAGTAATACTTACAAATTCTAAGCCATATAATATTTAATAAAAAAATAAAGTTATTTTAATTTATTCTCAGAAAAATATCCAACACTTAATAAACATATTTTGGGCATTCTTAATACAAGTCGTTGAAGTGTCTCTACTGAAATTGCGTTCCATGCCTCTTGGAGATGTTCTCAAAGCTGTTGTTGTGACCGTGGACAATGTTACCTCACCTTTCTATCTACCTTATCCCAGAGCAGCTCAATAGGATTGAGGTCTGGCGATTGTAGAGGCCAAATCATGTTAACAAGTATTCCATCTGCTTCTTTTTGCTGCAAATAGTTTCTACAAAGTCGAGTAGAGTGCTTTGAGTCATTATCTTGCTGAAAATGAAACCCTTCTCCAATAAATCGCAACCCCGAAGAAATGGCATGTTCTTCTAAAATGACCTTGTACCGCTCTTTTGTTAATATTCCGTTGATTCGATGCAGATTTCCAATACCGGCGAAGGAAAATGCTTCCCAAACTAGCACTAAACCTTTTCCATGCTTTACGGTAGCCATAACACAATCATCACGCATTCTTTCACCTCGTCTGCGTCGAACGTAAACACTCTGACTACTACAAAAAATTTGAAATTTTGACTCATCAGTCCATAACACTTTTTTTCCACGTATCGATGTTCCAATTTCGATGTTCTTTAGCCCATTGCAACCGTTTCTGACGGTTTTGTGATCTCAGTAACGGTTTGCAAGCAGCAATGCGTCCCTGTAATCCTGTTTTTGTTAAGCGCCTCTTTACCGTAGTAAGGGACACTGGCGTTTCGCGGCTTTCCCTGAGTTGAGCTCGAATCTGTGGAGCTGTTAGGCGTCGGTTTCTTTTGGATATTACTTCTAATCGTCGATCTTCAGCCGGGTTCGTTATTTTGGGTCTTCCGGATCGCTTCTTTGCGGAATGCGTTGTTCCTGTTGTCTTATAGCGTTTCACAGTTCCTTGGACAGCTCCGTAAGTTAATTTAAGTTTTTTCGCAATTTGCAGCAACGAATAATTTTCTTTATGTAAAGTAATGACAGCATTACGTGTCTCTGCACTCAACTCTTTTCGTTTTGCCATTCTTTCGCGATAAACAATTCTTTATCTTACGTACTCGTATCACAAGTTGATCGGACAGCACTAAAGCACAAACTAATACTTCTATGATAAGTGGGTGTTTCATATCCTAAATATCTAAATACTTCATTCTTGATACTTCATTAGAATAATTATTTTTAAAATATTGTAGTATTATAAGTGGCTTTACCGATTTTTTCTATAAGAACGGACTTGTACCTCTGCAGGTCATAAATGGATTAATATCTGAACATCTGAAACTTGTAATTTATTATAGGGATTTAAACAATTTTCCTTTTGTAAATATCTTGCAAACGTACCAAGCATAGTTTATTTAGATTGGGGCTATTTGGGGCAGGTAAATTACTAAAGTGACGAATTTGTATGCTACTGATCCCACATTTATGGACGGTAGTGTATGTTACCATGGCTAGTTGATTCGGATTTAGCAAACCTTCGGGCAACTTCACGGTATGTTCGACTATGTTCTATCATTGCTTCGCCCGTGGTAATATCAGTTTGTACTAAGTCACCCATTATTTCTTAGTTTTTACGAGACAAACAAGCAACCAAACTGACGACGACAAATCAAAGAAGGAACAAATGTTAGCAATCCCGGACAATTTCTGACTACTTAACAACAAAATAATTGTTATCCGTTATTGCGTATCACATGCAAAGGCAAGACACATGTTTGAAGTGTTGACATTAAATACATCAATTACTCAGTGTATCAATCAAAGCTACATACATGTTACAACATAATAAAATAAGGTAATAAACTAGATTTGTACCTCTTTTCCGGTGTACATCTTAAAAGTAATAAAATCTAAATAGTAAGTCCAAGTGAAGATTATTTTAGTCGCGTAATCAAGGTTAAATCTTTTATCATAAATTCTGCATTGAACGAGAAACGCATAAAGATGGATCAATATGTATTGTTCTGGCATGACAAACATGTTTATTTCTTGATTTAATAGTACATAATATATTTATTCCGTATTTGTTCTACTTATTTGGATACACCTGATGCATGCACATTTCATTTTAATTACTACTTTAATAATTCATAACATACATAGTTACTCAATTCTACTGTATGCAAGAATTTAATTATTACATTCTTCGTAATTAAGCGTGCGTGGGAATTCCTAGTATTTAGTTTCATCAACGGTTGGGTGACTATTGTTTTATATTTACCATTAAGAAAGCCGGAGAATGATTACTAACGAGTAGCTTACGTAACTATCAAAAATACAATAAAAACTGAGCATTGTGAACATTTTGCAAGATAAGGTGCCAACACAATAATACCGACTTACTTGGTTAAATACGTAAACCCTTGTAGCGCAAATACCATGGGAAATATCTAGATAAGACAGGTGTTATTCGATACGATGGACAACGCGAAACATTCTGGAGCTATCTTCTAGGTAACAAAAGACATATCAGCTCAAATGCCGGTATTCAATGTTTTACTTTATTACACACTTAATGCAAACAGAATACGCTTAAAATAGGTTAAAGCGTTATATTCCCCTGTTCATTTCATATTTCATTTGTGGTAAAATGTTTATCGTCGTACACGAGAGACTTATATTACGACATGCTTTATGTATCCACGGACTATTATGAGCTAAATGTGCTAGGTAAATATATTTATTGTATGTATGAACCGTTTGAATTATAATGGTGCTAATTTTAAATGTTATATATATTAATGGCGCTTTTAATAGTTTTAGTTATTTTCAAATGCTTCGATGATTAGTTCTGCTGTGTTAAAATTGCTATAATGGTTGTTTAAAATTGAATCGCTTGATATCTATATTAGAACATAAGGACTTGGCATTCTTGAGTTACTAAAAGATATGTTTATCCTACTTT
>CM043021.1:65059161-65094364 GCA_023690525.1 Holotrichia oblita | reverse complement strand
TGAAAGCGAACACTGTCCACTATAAGATAAGCTCCTACGACATTATCATCACGAAAATGATTAGGTAATCAAATTTAACAGATACTCTGGAAAATGTTCCACGTTGTATGGTCTATCCTGTATTTGAAATAAATGTAATGAATTAAAATTCATTTCAGCTATAATTGAATAATTTCGTCCTTTAACTTGGGCTTTACGTAAACATGCTGGAGTATTTTGGCAGATCTACCGGAGTACACACTTGAGTAAATATTTATACCAAATTCATCAATGAAAAAAATTTTGTCTCTCTTATGCATAATTTTGTTGTATTCAATTGCATAATCAAAACGATTTTGTATTATAGCTGCTGTATTTCTTCTTTCTGGTATGCACTCGTCACTCGTTTCATAGAATAATGGAATTCTTTTAAAGCCCTATTAATTGTTGATGTAGATATTTGCATGTCGGGCCATTGGCGAAGACTTTTTGCTTTCAAATCACGAAGTGTAAGAGTACAATCCTCGTCCAACCATTCACATATTTGAGCTTAATTAAGTCTTTGCTTTCTGTGATCCGGAAGTTGTTTATGTACAGCGTGTTGCCTGATAGGTTCCCAATGGGAAAAACTTTTTCACTATGGATGTATGGAATGTCCCATTTGCACATTTTTTGCATAAATTTTACGCATTGTATTCCGTTTTACATTAAACTGTATTCGCACATCAATAGAAGATTTTCCCTGATTCTCGGAGTTAATAATTAACTTCGTTACTAATTTTCGCATTTCGTCTTCTCACACGCTCTATGTTACAGTAATGACAGTTTATGAAATTATTTTGACAGAAGATGAAACTCATTTGACAAATGTGAATATCATTTGAATAATAGTGAAATACAAATGACAAATGGTGAAAGACAAATAAAAGAGTGAATATGTCATTTGATAAATAATGAATCACAAATGACAAATCGTGAAAGGCAACCGAAAAACCCTGTAATGAATAATGATACAGAGTTTACGTTGTAGATATTAGAAAATTAACTTATAACTGTTTATTTATGTTCCTATTTCTTTGATGGAATACGAATTTACATAATTTTCTTCACTTTACTGCTATTCATTTATTTCGGATACGTTACACATTTTTGTAGTTTCATCGTTATCAGAAACTAAGCTACCTATGGCAATTAAGTGGCGTCAAAATTGAATGTATCGTATTCCTTTATAAACATATTTTTGCATTTTCCAACATTAATAAAATGTTTCTCGTGTAACGTTTACAGAACGTTTATGGAACGTTAAATTATAACGTTTCATTTTTGTGACATTAAGACGTTTTCTAAGCGTTATATAAACGTCTTTGCTAACGATTAGGAAACCTTTTTAAAACGTTTTACAAACGTTACATGCAACCTGGGAAAATGTAGTAAATACCCAGCAAACAGAAAAACGTGAAAAGCACGTAATATTTTGGTAATACTGCAACCAAAAGACGTGTTTTTGGCACGTGTATATAACGAGATTTGTACGTTGAAATGTCACACTTTTAGGACGTGTTTTCAGGACGTGAATAAAACGTATCTCAAGACGGTCTTATTACGTTCTACCAGTACGGCATAAATACGTAATTAAAGCGAATATTAAAGCCTCATTTATACATGCTAGTCAACTCGGCCGAGGTGATTGACTAGCAAGCCACTAGCATTCAAATAATACGTGTAAACATTCACTGGTGCTAGTTCAAGCTAGCACCAGCCTTAACAGCATGTTTATTATACCGTATTACTAGGACCTAATACCTACTGTTGCTTTAATAAATTATGCAAGTTAATGAAGTACATATCTATTTAAAAAAACTGGAAAACGTATGTATATATGTATATAATAGTTTGTCCAGCCATGTTGTTATGTTTATGATATTTCAACAGAACGAGCGGGTTACTATTAGAGGTTATGAAAACCAACCCTCATATATCTAATCCCAAACAAATCCTAGAACGTTCTTTAATAAACTGCCAATACATAATATACATATGTATGTATTTGTTACATATACACACAATATTAATACTGTATTTAACATCTGCATTCTTTAATTCACAGCACCCCCAATTTACAGCAATCACGTCTAAAGATAAACACTGACAGTAAAAGAGAAATGGCCGTTGGCCCGTATATGACTCGAGCGATGGCGCGTAATTCAATTTCATATTCTATGCAATATTACATCACTGTTTATCAACAATTCCAGATTTATTAAAATAAAATCATGAAGCATGATTATTACTACTTATAGAATAGTAGGTATCGTAGAACACAAATAATAAAAATTTTAAAGTGTATTTATATTTGGGAGCTTTTTGAGTTAAATTTGACGTATAGAAGACGTCCTTTTAGTACCTAAGTTGCCATATATATATGTTGTATGTAAAATTGTTGTTCTATACAGATCAAACAGCCGCCCTATAGTCGGGGCATCGAATGTCGGAAGCATTCGGGAGTAGAGAAGTAGGGATGCATTAGTAGGCTTAACTCGATAGCGCACAGTTGTATTGTATTAGCGAGATAAAGTAATTCATGCTATCGTAAATATACGATTATTATTGTTACTATTACTGATGCTGATTGTTTTGTAATTCATTATGGACATTTTTACCCTTCAACAAAAGGAATATGTTACAAAACAACATCATCGTGGTTACTCAATAAGAGATATTGTACGCCTATTTAACGATGAGTTCTAACAAACTATTTGTTTTGAAATAGTTCGTCATATAATCAATAACTTTGAAATGTATGGCTGTTTAAATCCGTGTAAAACTTGTATTTACAGACGAATCTTCGTTCGCTTTACATGGTTGACACAAACATGTGTTGGAACGTATTGGTCACAAGAAAAGAGACCTTGTACTTGTGACGCCCGAACACAATACTCTGCAAAATTAAATGTTTGGGCTGGCCTATTACATAACAACATAATTGGGACATTTAATGTATTTACTTATGAACAGAAATTATTGTCTTTGTTACGTGTGTAATTGCTTCTCCTATTTGTGACGAGTTCATCATCTATATTTTTACCACAAACTTCCGTTTAGTTTAGAAAGTTTATAGAAATTTTGAGAATAAGCAAACAATTATTGTATTGTGCATATGTATTGAACAGAATACAACCGTGCGGTCTCGAGTAAAGCGTGCATCTAACTATCTACCAAGGAGCATATCATATAAGAGTGACGCATTCCACGTTAAAAATTGGACCCTTACGCTAGCACACTCTGACGGGCATATGGCGTACTAAATTCTTAAACAACCACGATGGCGGCATTTTTAAATTACTACAATATTTTCTTTTGGTACTAAATATGCTCTAAATGCGTGTTTCGATCTTATTTGATCTCATCAGTGCGATATATCTATAAATATAGAAATCACAGACACGTATTTACGTGCATATAAATAAAAATTAATTGAATAACTTAATTTGTGTCTTAGACATGCATAAGCTGCCTAACCTTTCTCGAGTTTCGATTCTTGGATCTATCATTAGAAGACCGACAAATATCATCATGAAATTTCCTGATAATTAAACTCATAGATATATTTAATAATTGTTCTTGAACTAAAGGCTGACCGCTGTTAACACAAGTGTACCATGAAAGTTGCAAAGTTTTCTGAATAGAATTTACATGATCAAACGATTTCAACAACACAACCATTCTATCGTAAATGTTATTAATATGTAATACCAAACTAAGAGTGGGATAAAGAAAACTAAAAGTATGATGGAGTTCTACATTAGCAGAAAATAAAGAAGATTTACAAACCTCACCTTCAGGTAAATTAAGCTTTCTTAGAAAGAATTCACATATGTATGTACATAAGGTGACAACTTGATAATTTAAATCATTTTCATCATTACTTGGAACATTTAGAGAAGAATCTTCTAATTCATTCTTATTGAACGTACTATTTCTACCACTTTCAGGTTCAATAGAAGTCATAAATGATTGTAGATGAGATATGTCCACTATCTTGCTCACAATTGAATCCGATAGAATGAGAAGACACAAAATTATTTAAAATACAAGTTTTAAAATTGGCAATAAATTGATGAAAACTTGGATTTGTATTAAGACCATAACACTGACATAATACACCAAGCAGATTCTCTTAGCGATCTTGATTAATGATCTAATCTAATTTTTACCTAATTATTACAATGAATTATTATTACTCCAGCAACAATTAATAAAATAAAACAACAAGTAAGAATAATAAAACTTACCCAAAACTTGTTACTGTTTTCTTTATAACTGATATAACCTCACAAAATAATTTGTAAACACTACTAATTTGTAGATATTTTCGTTACCATGCACTGTTGCCATATCGCACACTTTTATAGCTAACCATATTTATTCAGATTTCTTGTTAATAAGAACAATAAAAAACGTTTTTGTCACAATAACGCTAAAAACTTTCTCATTCTTCATATTAAAACCTTCTTTGATGTTTGATTATCATCCCTTTAGATACAAAGCTTACAAAGATTTGGCAACAATACAATATTTAGTACTCCATATGAATCAAAGATAGCGCGCACATCTTGCCCAAAATTTCAAATTTGAACGAAATGCCCGTGCTATCTACTAATACATCCCTATTTCTCTATTCCCGAATAGTTCCGATATACGATGCCCCGACTATAGGACGGCTGTTTCATCTGTATATCTCAATTTCGGATTTAAAAATCTTTAATTCTCCTCAATAATTTTAGTTTGCGCAAAAGTTATTGAAAATATGTTCTCTACATCAAATACTTTATATATACATTAGGTCGCCCAAAAACTCGTTATAATAAACCAAAATACAACGTGAATAACACGAGCTCGTTTCAGTTCTGTTTGCTGGGTATGCTTACGTCGAACATCAAACTTTACGTGAGAAATGTGAGATTTGACGTGACAACGCGAAGGATGTCAATTCCCGAAATATAAATAGCACCCCTTGTATAATCGCTTCAAATATGTACAAAGACTTTACAACAATACCTACGATATTTAATAGACGATATAAAAACAACGCAGCGCGAATATCACATGCTGTTTTCTTTTGATAGAGTGACAAGCCAACTTCACACTGCTGCAATATTTCTCCAAAATCCAAGACTACAATATTGTTTATTTACGGAATAAAACAGCACAAAACATGCTATATTTTGTCAAAATTGTAATACCGTATAGGTGGGTACAAAAGCAAAAACTGTATCATCGAGTATATACTAACAAATAAATGAACATATTGAACACATCTTTTATTAGAAAAATATATTGTAAATTTATCGTAGCTCAGATCTATTCATCAATCTAAGCTTATAATAATTGATACATACCACATACATACCTACCTACTTCACAAATACAAATCCCAGGATGGCATGAATAATACTCTTATCGCTTTCATATCTCGCGAACTCATTGTGCAATTTATTCGTGAAACTTAAAATAATTATGAATTAAATTAAAACGTGCTTTTAATAATGTCTACGGAATAGATTCATTGAATATATTTATTAACAAATTAAAGGGTAAAATTTATATTTTATGTCCTGCACCTGACTTATTAGTAGAGCGTGGAATTTAAATGTCTTTCGGTTGTTCTCGTACAACTTCGGTAGGTAATTCGAAATGTTTGTCGTGACGTATTGGTAAACCTCCGCCATGCAAGCGAGGCCCGTTTTCTAACCAAGCCGCAAGTGGTCGAAAACGAACAACATTCTTGTCGAAAATGTTGTTGTTTTACCGTATATGAGATGAACACGTTTTAGTCAGTGTAAATTTCGTACGAATGGTACGCGAAATGTACTCGAAATCCGCGAAAACATTATGGTGAAATTTATAGGTGTGTAAAGTGCTTGTTTGTGAATATTTTACGTTACCTGTTGCATGCGCCGGTATTTAGAATATAAAACTATAGTGAAAACAAAGTGTTTATATTCGTTGTAAGTACTTGCACTGGTAAAAAACGCATTCGTTTAAATGTGATACTAAAAAACATCGAATATAATAACATAACCTCTAAAATTTAATCCCCTATAATCTGTAATGCATACCTTTATGCAGGTATGTCTGGCATTGAACCACTAAATCTTCCAGTAAGCAACGTTATAGTGAAAGTATTATATGATGATATTTGTCAATATATTATAGATATATTATACAGTTTTCAAATTAGATCATTTGAATTCGAAATCGTTATATTTTTCACTTGCATTTGCACCAAATGGTTGCACGTTGTGTAAATAGAACCATTGTTTGTGTTTGTTGCGTTTCCCACATTCCATTCTATTGAATCAGAGCAAAGTACTTTTTTCGTTTACTCGCGTTCCAACCTTCTTGTATTCAGGATGCATCATTCAAATCTATGTGTAACTGTAACATCGAGGTCATTAAACCTTGCCCTGAAGCAAGAATAGTTTTTCACTTTGCCAATTAAATCAGTACCTACATCAGGGGTATGGTATTTTAACAGTTCATTGACGAATTGTAGGAAAATAAATGTTTGCGTTGTATTAAGTACTACGTATACAAACAAAAGTGGGAGTAATTTAGGATAAGGTGAATGTAGTAATATGATTGTAATTTCTATTTTTAGTAACGATTTTGGAGTTGCAAACAAACAAGTTTTTTTTTTATATAAAAGAGAAAGGCGTAGGAAAATCGTGAGACTAGTTACGACAATTTTAGATTGAAACAATCTTTAAAGATATAAAGTGAAACAATTGAATTTTTTCTGTGAAGTTAAATTTGTTTTTCCTCGAATGTTTTTTTAATTACTGGGTGATCATATGATCACGGTTATTTATGAATAGGTATATTTTACTTATCTACAGTCATAGCTCTTTGTTTAATTCCTCAATTCATGTAATTGTTTAATAAATAACTTTGAAATAAATACGTGCCTACTTTTTTAATAGTACTTGGAAACGGTTTTAAAAAGGTGTTATCTACCGCACTACAACTTTATCAAATACTCATGCTCCTCATTTGTATGTTTTTTTTTCTCGTAAACGTAACTAGTCCCAAAAATATCGCAGAACAAAACATCTACTGGGTGCGCCTTTGGAATTACTGGATCAGGAGTAATAAGTCCAAAAGACACCTCAACAAGCTGTAAAAATTCTTCGAGAGAATCTGCAGAACTACTAGTTCCTTCTCGGTTCAGAAAACAAATTTTCAAATTTAAAGCAATGTTTGGTAGTTTATGTTGTAGCTTTACTAAGTATTCATCTTCAGTTTTCTTTAAAAAAAAATCAGAATTTTGCTGTACATTATACTTTACGTAGATGTTAGATATTATGTAATTCGTAATTTATTTTACAACGTTTTGTTTGCTATTCAAATACGTGACTATTGGGAAACGCAATATAATGCAAAAAATTTACATCAAAATTAATAAAAGAAAACAGTATGCTATACATTAAATACGGTATTTACTAACTAATTACAAAGAACAAAAATAAATTTTTATTTACCACATAAATTGATATGGGTACATTACCTATTATTATTAAGTGACCTTCAATATTCATAAAACACGTATACAGTTTCAGTTTTTTCTCTACGTGTGTGTATAATAACGTAATCTAATACGATATACTTACCTCAGTAAAAAAAAGAAACAATTGTGTTCGCGCACCATATTTTTATGTTTTTGTTTCAATTACATCATAATTTTCCCAGGCAAGTGCTTGCATCGGATATTGCCGTTTCGATTGTTAATGCATGTTAGTTTTAACATTTTTCAGTGGTATGTGATGTTTGAGTGTTCGTGAAGGTAACGCAGATCTAGGATTGGAAGTGATTTTTTCCATCATTGGACGAAAGGTTAGCAGAGGACCCAGCATGACGTCACGCAGGAAGAAGAAGCAACAGGACGGATTTATTAAAAAGGTTTCTTCGCTTTTCAATTTAGATACTGTGAGTGTCCTTAGGCGTTGCGTATACGAATTCAGTACACGGGAATTCGGTAGAGTAACGTTTCTGGCGATATATACGAACAACAACTTTACTTGGGCGTTTTTTCTAATAACAGAGCTAATGTCATAATGCTTGTTCCATAACTATAGCACTTACCAACAAATCATTAAAAATCGAAAGCAATTTTGATGTACATACATGTAACTGTTGCTGTAAATGTTGCATGTAACTTTTGTTGGTGATCTATTTTCCTACATATTATTCAGTATTGCCTCATACATCTGTATTGTATTCCTGCTCTACACGTGCTACCACAATCTGTAAGCAGAAAGCAGTTAAGCGGTTAACGCTAGACCGAGGTTTAGGGATTGTACGAGTTAGTACAAGGGACCACCGTGACTAATCCATCGAAGAGGGCCCAATGCCTTGACGTGCCAACTTGTTGGAAATATCCTGTCCCCCACACAAAATTATACTAATACTGACAAGTTAATTTGTGTGAAAAGTAGTTTCATCTCAGTATGCTTTGAAATTGTGAATGTAAGACAAAAAATAAAACTGTAATGACTACAAAACAGCAGAATTTGCCGAAAACAGAAAACATTATTGACAATTTCACCATAAAGAGAAGTACCTACTTTAGTAATAAATTTATTCAAGAAGTGGGAGGAGGGAGGGCATTAGTAGTGGGAAACAATATTTTCTCAAAATCAAAATTTTTGCCATAGGATAGGACTGAAAACTCAAAGAATCGGAGAAATTGAGAAAACAAGTTAATTTCTACGCGACGAAGTTATATGTAACAGACTTCAGAGACTGCGAAGTGGTACCTCTAAACCACAAAAAAATGGAAAATAGTAATTATTTGACCGCCTACCGGATATTTTTACCGGACTTTGAAATTACATAAAACAGAGTATCTGAAATTCATCCTACTTCTCGAGTTTGATAATGATTTTTGAGTTTCTGTGGCTTGGAGGTATGAAATAACATCTGCAGCGCTTTATGCTCTCGCACAGTCTGACAAGTATTCTGAGTGTTATATACCTACCGGTCGTTTTGAGAAATAGGATAAATAACGCTGGGAAGGGGTAAATGGTACGAAAATTCGCTAAGAAGTGGGGTCGCGTATGACTACATCACAGGTCTGCGAAGTTGGCACCACAAAGTGGTCAAAAATCGACAGAAATGCTAGAAAGGATTGACCATTTATTGACCACTATTGACCATCAGCGATTTCGATTGACCACCTCTTGTTTAGGCTACAGCCGCTATACCCATATTTTGGGGTCTAATGGCGAAAATGCTAAAATTAGCCAATATAGACATTTTGTTCATCGGATACGATTGACCATCGTTTGACCATGTTTGACCACTCTTCACATTTTCAAAATTTTCAAAAAAAATTTTTTTCGAATTTTTTTACTGAAAACTCTAAAATTTTGTTGCAGTATAGGATTGACCAACGTTTGACCATGATTGACCACCAAATAATTTTTTTTAAACTTAAAAATTTTCGACAAAAACGAAAAAAACCAGTTCATATCTCCAATGAAATGACATCAAACCCAGATAATGTTATAACCTCTTGCGTCGCATAATTCACAAATTTCGAGAGGTGGTCAAACGCTGAAAATAATGGAACTTATTGTCCCATGTCACTAGACCACACAAAACTGAAAATTGTCGTTTGACCACCCACCGGTTAAATTTTATCCGATCTTAAAGTTACGTATAACAGTATCAAAGTTTTTCGCATTTTTCACAAACTTTGAGAGGTGGTCAAACGCTGAAATTAATAGAACGTATTGTCTCGTGTCTCTAGACCACAGAAAACTGAAAATTATCGTTTGACCACCCTCTGATTAAATTTTATCCGATCTTAAAGTTACGTCTAACAGTTTCAAAGTTTTTCGCACTTTTCACAAATTTTGAGAGGTGGTCAAACGCTGAAATTAATAGAACGTATTGTCTCGTGTCTCTAGACCACAGAAAACTGAAAATTATCGTTTGACCACCCTCCAGTAAAATTTTATCCGATTTTAAAGTTACGTATAACAGTTTCAAAGTTTTTCGCATTTTTCACAAATTTTGATAGGTGGTCAAACGCTGAAATTAATAGAACTTATTGTCTCGTGTCTCTAGACCACATAAAACTGAAAATTATCGTTTGACCACCCTCTGATTAAATTTTATCCGATGTTAAAGTTACGTATAATAGTTTCAAAGTTTTTCGCATTTTTCACAAATTTTGAGAGGTGGTCAAACGCTGAAATTAATAGAACTTATTGTCTCGTGTCTCTAGACCACAGAAAACTGAAAATTATCGTTTGACCACCCTCCGGTTAAATGTTATCCGATCTTAAAGTTACGTATAACAGTTTCAAAGATTTCGCACTTTTCACAAATTTTGAGAGGTGGTCAAACGATAATTTTCAGTTTTCTGTGGTCTAGAGACACGAGACAATAAGTTCTATTAATTTCAGCGTTTGACCACCTCTCAAAATTTGTGAAAAATGCGGAAAACTTTGAAACTGTTATACGTAACTTTAAGATCGGATAAAATTTAACCGGAGGGTGGTCAAACGATAATTTTCAGTTTTATGTGGGCTAGAGGCACGAGACAATAAGTTCTATTAATTTCAGCGTTTGACCACCTCTCAAAATTTGTGAAAAATGCGGAAAACTTTGAAACTGTTATACGTAACTTTAAGATCGGATAAAATTTAACCGGAGGGTGGTCAAACGATAATTTTCAGTTTTATGTGGTCTAGAGACACGAGACAATAAGTTCTATTAATTTCAGCGTTTGACCACCTATCAAAATTTGTGAAAAATGCAAAAAACTTTGAAACTGTTGTACGTAACTTTAAAATCGGATAAAATTTTACTGGAGGGTGGTCAAACGATAATTTTCAGTTTTCTGTGGTCTAGAGACACGAGACAATAAGTTCTATTAATTTCAGCGTTTGACCACCTCTCGAAACTTGTGAAAAATGCGACGCAAGAGGTTATGACATTATCTGGGTTTGATGTCATTTCATTGGAGATATGAACTTGTTTTTTTCGTTTTTCTCGAATATTTTTAAGTTTTCAAAAAAATTATTTGGTGGTCAATCATGGTCAAACGTTGGTCAATCGTATCCGATGAACAAAATGTCTATTTTGGCTAATTTTAGCATTTTCGCCATTAGACCCCAAAATATGGGTATAGCGGCTGTAGCCTAAACAAAAGGTGGTCAATCGAAATCGCTGATGGTCAATAGTGGTCAATAAATGGTCAATCCTTTCTAGCATTTTTGTCGATTTTTGACCACTTTGTGGTGCCAACTTCACGGACCTGTACATCACAGCGCTGTAGACTAGAGTGTGATAGACTCACGCACTGCTTTGCGAATTTTCGTATCCCTTACCCCTTCACTGTGTTATTTATCCTATTTCTCAAAACGACCGGTATACCGGGTGTCAACGAGATCATGTATCAGTCCGCCATTTATTTATTAGTTAAAATAAAACTTTGAAATTCGGACCGTATATATGAGTGATCAAAAGTTGACCTGCACTAGATGGTAAATTTTTAGAGGAGACAGAATATGAAGAGAAATAATACGTTGTATTTAAAAATTCAAAATTAACGTCACTTCCGGTTGGACCGGAAGTGCTATAGAAAAACTGAGTGCACCTGAAGAAGCCCACCAATCACTCATATATACGGTCCGAATTTCATAGTTTTATTTTAACTAATAAATAAATGGCGGGCTGATACATGATCTCGTTGACACCCGGTATATCTAGTTAGATGTATAATAAGGTAATCAAGAGATCGTTTTTCGTTTTTTTTTTTTGGTTTAGAGGGCATACAACAACTTGTGACATTTTTAGCGTTTGAACACCTCCCAAAGTGTTATGCAACCTCCACATGAGATATTTTATCCAACAGCGAAACTTTTCTTTTCAAAGTTTTTTTTTGATATTTTGAAAAAGTAAGAGGTAGTCAAACAGCGGTTAATTGTGTGCGATGAACAAAGTTTCTGAATTTCAATATTTGAAATATTTATTTTGTTCTTGGACCCCTGAATACGGCTTAAACGAAAGATGGTCAATCGAAATTGCTTATAATAGTGGTCGATAAATTGTCAATTGTGAAGTTTTTTTATCGCTTTGGGGTGTCAACTTCTGTCATAATAGGAAATTTCAAGTGTTTTAAAATCTGATTAAACATAAACAGATTTAAATATAACTTAAAAAATGTACCTATGCGTGTTTAATAGTGTACCTATACTTATGATTTTATCCGTTTATATCGCTGTTAGACGTCTGTGAGGAGCCATTGTGAGCACTTTGGATAACTTTACGTCGTTGTATTAAGTATTAGTAAGCTATCAGTTTATCTATTCATGGCAAGCAAGTGAAAAGCTGTCTCTTCATTGATATCTTTTAGGTTAACATTTTCTTTAATAATTTTTGGTTCTTGGTTGTCATAACATTTATTTTTATTGCATTTCGGTTCTTTCATGTTTCGTGTTTACCTAGTTATGCCACTAGCAGCACGATAAATGCCACCGCATTTATGGTGCTATATATTTTGGGTTCTTTATGAAAACCACTCATTAATACTTACACCTCGACTTACACCTTATACAATAAATATAAACCACGACATGTATAATAATAATGTGCATAATAAATTGTGAAATTGTGTTTTAATCTCGGTTTCAATAATGCTAATAAGTGCTTGTTTTTGAAATTTTTTTACATTTTTTAAATTTTGCTTTAAATTACTATTTTATCAGTAAATAGAATCTTGAGTAGGTAATATTATAATCATCGCCAAATAACTGAATGGAAAATCATTTCCCACCAATTTAGTAAATTTTTTAAGATATCTTACATGCAAAAATGCTGCATTTTTGCATATTTTTACGTTAAACTTACTTTGAAATAACTAGATATTCATTTTCGTTTGAATTATCTAAGCATTATTACTATGACAGAGAAGTGATTTAGTAAATATTTTCTTTTATATAACGATTCTAACAATTTGAAGTAGTACCTATTCTTCGTGGAGTAGGTAGGTATACCTTTACATAATTAATTTTGATCGCCGTTTTTACCATCCTACATTTATCTTTTACAAATTTCACGGAGACGCGATTTATGTGCTATTAATTTTAACCATGCTGATGCTAACCCATTACAACGATCTCTCCAGTGAGTTTATCGCGTTTTTCCATTAGCCTAAGTACCTATATTTAGTAAAATTGTACCTATTTATACCAAGAGGACATAACCTAATTATGGGTATAATTTATCTTTTCATATTTTCTAGAGAAGTGTGTAGATTTAGGATTTTCAAAGCTTACATCTTTATTGTATTGGTAAAAACTAAATTGAAAGTATAACTAATTGAGCCCTGAAATGAACGTCCTCCCTTTTTTGATAGCCTTGACGATGTTTTCCTTTTACATAAGAAGTATTCCCGATTTTTAAAATTTCTGACATACAAGTAGGTCACACCTACGCTATGTAAACTGGTGTAATTACAATTATTAGCTTCGTACATATTTAAATTGTGATGATGAGAAAGGACGGTTATACTGCTTCCGATCCGTCATCATTAAGCCATTGAGGTTTACCACTACTAGAACAATTTAATAGACAGAATTTCCTTTAATGATCTGAACGTGCTGACCCGAATAATTCTTACATGTAGACGATGTTAGTCATTTAAAAAAATATTAATTCGGTTAGACAGAGATGAAGTATGGAGATCAATTAGATTAATAAATTAAATACGTATTGATAAGGTTTAAGGTCAAAAGTCAGCAATGTGATCTTAACCTTAACGCTGTCTTTGAATCTTTTGATGTAGCTGGATGACGTATTTAAAACATGACCTAAGTAGTAAATGTTCTTCGTAACATTTTGTACCTACTTACCGATCGCATAAAACGCTACTGTCACAAACTTTGGAAACTTGCTCGATAACCTATGTTGTAGCTAGGTACATAATCCTTCCTGCTTTCTGTGGTCAACATCATCTAGTTAGTAACTTAATATAAACATCTAAATGGGCTAGTGTAGGTCTGGCCACCTCAAGAGAAGCAAAACGCGATGTTCACTAAGCTAAGATCATCGACTATAGGAATTAGGCATTTAAAAATCGTGCAGTGAACTTCGACAAAATGCTTTGCCAACTAAGTTCCTTCCTAGAATTTCTTTTTTCGGAGCATTTACCATGGGACCAGTTAATACGGTGGTCAATTAAAATTACTAATGGCTAATTCAGTTTTTGGTTAGTAGTCTACTCAGTATAGCGACTACAATAGAAATATTTTCCTTCACTGTGTATTTAATATTAGTTTCCGAAACATTTAACAACTTGTCTTGCAACATATTCTCTGAACTTACTTCTATCATTAAAATTTCAACGCCCACATTATACCTCTCAATGCTGTAGTTCCTTATGTGTGAATACATTGATATAGCCTCAGGCAAAGCTATGTAAAAGTAAACAATTAACTGTTCTAAAGATTATATATTTTGCTATTCCAGCTTCCGCGTTATATTTACTACTACTATTCTGTCTTCTTACGCTTTTGTTTACTTGATTGAATGACAAATTGTTTTCAAAATAGTGGCTGTCTAACTAGGATATATGTATACAAATCGATGGTGATATTGAGGCAACGTAACGCCTTCCCAATGTTAGAATATCGATGCTCCGGCATAGGTCGTCACCTCATTCACTAGCTGTACAGTTACATCGCCGATGTTGAATCTCGTGAACGTTCACCACAATGCCGATATTTCAAACTGGATATACACAGCATTAATCTAAACTCCGTTATCTTGTAAATTATTCAGAACCAGATGTAATAGTCGATTGGGAAAGCTAGACGTAGTCGGCCTAATATTTATATCCACCCAAATATTATATCGTATTATTCATCTAGAAAAAAGTTCAGAAGTAAATATCTTCTGCATGCTGTCCCTTATGTACCATATATACATAAATATAGATTGAACTAAAAGTTCTGCATTTTGGAAATATTTTTCAAAATTTCGGTGATTTGATCTACAACCATATGAATATCAATTAGTATTTTTGATGATGGGCTAGTTTACATGGTCATCTGGATCTTTTTGTATCCAACGCTATGCGGCTTCTTCGTCTTTTCCTAAAGAAATCTGCAATTAATGCTATGAAGTGTTTAAGTTGAATGTTCAAAATCTAAATAAAAAGAACGCTCCTCGCAGTGAAGTCTCTTACCTCGTATAAAACTTTGAAGTCTATATTCTACAAAAAGTTTTGAGCTTTTATTAAATGTATGGCGAACTTTGAATATATTGTTAAATGTAACTTGAAGGTCGAATAAAAACTAAACTGTAGATGATCAAACGAATCGAATGATGATTTTCGATTTCTATGGTTTAGAGATACAAGATAACAAAGAGTAGCGTTTGGCCATCTTTCAAAGTCCGTGAAAAATGTGATGGACTTTGCGTACTCAAAGTCGGAAAAAACAGAAGCGATAGGTAGCCAAACGATTATTTTCGATTTTTTGGAGTCTAGAGGCACGAGACAACCTTTTTTTACGATTTTCACCACTTGACCACCTCTCACGGGTCAGTTTGTTAAAAACGGGATGAACTTCAGAAATACTGTTACCTATATGTCACTTCAAGGTCAGGTAAAAATTAACCGGTGTTGGTCAAACGATAATTTTCGAGTTTTTGATGTTTAGAGACATGAGACAACAAATTGCTCAATTCTCAGTGTTTCAGTACCTACCTTCCAAACTTTGTGAATAATTTAATGAACTTTAGAAGTTTTAGAAAAAGTTAGGTGTAATTTGTGCCGGTGGCGGTCCACCAAAGATTTTTTATAGTTTAACTTGTCTTTTTTTTCATTGTAACTCGTTTGGAGTTTTCAGAAAAATCATTTGGTGGTCAAATATGATAAAACGATGATCAATGCTAGACTGCAACTAGAATTTTGTTCTCAAAGAAAAAATATTTCTTTCTTTTTTGGCACAATCATTAGAGGTGGTCAAACGATGGTTAATCATGTCCTATGAACAAGCTGCACATTTTGAGGTTTTTGCCGCGGGTGGGCATTCGAAATCTCCGATGGTCAACAGTGATTAATAAATGGTTACTTTCCGTCGTTTTTGTGATTTTTTTTTTCTATTTGATGACGTCCCATTCGCCTCTAAATATAATGTTGTAAAGCAGCATATTGTCTCCGTTTTCGTTTTGGTTTTATTTTTTATAAATTTGTATAGATGCTAATCTCGAGGGGGTAACCACTTGAGATTTTCTGCGGTAAAAGATTGCCTCCCTTAGGATTTCCTTGGATCTCCTTCAGATCTCCTTGGATCTCCTTCAGATCTCCTTGGATCTCGTCGGTTTTCCTTGTATCTCTTCGGATCTCCTAGGATTTTCTTAGATCTTCTCGGATCTCCATCGGGTTTTGATCAACCAGCTATATCTCAGTTCATTAATAACATTCTAAAATTTTTAGAGGAAGGTACGGTAGTCTGAGTGGAGATTTTTGATTGAAAAACTTGAGAAATATGGAATTGGATTGGATTTGTACAGGCTGACTATCTTTACTCGATCTGCCCTTGATAGTTTTAACGGTTGATATCCAAGAATTTGAGTCGGACTATAAAAAATTTGTTCTTGTTCAATTTCTTGGATGTCGTCCTGCTTAGGCCATACATAATCTTCCAACTCTTCTTTCAGGAATTTAATTTTAATTTTTTGTTTATCTTCGTCATCTTTTCTTTTTTCACCGATAGCTTTGCCAATGTACCACACTGTGTCGTACATTACAGCATATTATTTTTCCACTTCAATTTTGGTATGGTTTTTCTCCTTCAAATTTTCTGTAAGTTTCTGGAGTTTGGAGTTTTCATCTTCAGGGTCAGATACCAAATTTTTTTTATGGATGCTTTTTTCGGAGGTTTTCACTGTAGAACATATTTTACCACTGACATTATTGGTGTTTGTCCTTGACTTGAATCGTGCTAGTTTGTCAGAACTTAGTTTTGGGATTACTTTATCCAACAACCAACATAGTGACGTTTTTTTAACTGTATTTGTAGCTCCATGTTCCAGAACAACTTTCAAAAAACAACTTTTTGATTTGTCGTCAAGCTGTTTATGAGAGTAATCGTTCAAATTTATGTTTCCTTTAAAAGGTTTCAAGCATTCTTCCAGATTTTTATTTTCCTCGTCATCGTTTACTTTTTCTTCCAAGTCATTAACAAACGTAATATCACATAGGTCGTCTTTATTTCCTTCATAATGTATTACAGTAATGTTCACTTATAACGAACCTGGTTAAAACGAACTCACGGTTATAACGAACCAACCTCCAAGGTCCAGACCAAAGTTCCGTAAAAATAGCGTTAATTTTTACCTTTTATAGCGAACTCGTTTAAAACGATCTTTCGGATAAAGCGAACCGCATTTTATGTATAAAATTTCAGAAGTTTTCTAATATAACGAACTTTTCACGAATAAAATAAGGGACTTCCCCGAAAATACACAGACTTCGCTAAAAGACACAGTAGTCAGCAGTCAACATCGAGTCTCTAACCGTGCCATACGTTTACTGGTGCCGTGAGTTATAAAAATGAGTGATGTTAACGCAGTATTAGATAAAAAACGAAAATCATTTTCATTAAAATACAAGTACGATATTATAAAACGCTTACAAAGAGGTGCAAAGCAAAGTGATATATGTCGAGAACTAAAACTAAATAAATCAACGATTGCTACAATTTGGAAGAAAAAGAAGAAATATTGGAAAATTTTGAACATTTAAATTCAAGCATTAAAAAAGTTAAAAAACCTGCCAACCCAGAAGTTGACCAAAGCTTATTAAAATGGTTTAGCCAACAAAGAAATAATAATGTAACTGTTAGTGGAGCTGTGTTACAAACAAAAGCTGAAGATTTCGGCAATAAATTGTTAACGCACAGTGAAAGTACAATTAGTAGAAGTTGGATTGAAAGATTTAAAAAACGACATAACATTACCAGCGGAAAAATTGTTGGCGAAGCGGCCGCAGTTAATATCAATATTGTAAATGATTGGCTGGAAAATAGTTGGCCACTTATTAAAGAAAACTTTAAAGATGACGATATATTTAACGCCGATGAAACTGGCTTATTTTATAGGATTACACCTGATAAGACATTGCGATTCAAAGGAGAGACATGTTCCGGTGGAAAAATGTCCAAAGAAAGGATTACGGTGTTAGTAGCAGCAAATTTATTGGGAACAGAAAAGAGAAAATTGTTGGCGATAGGAAAGACTAAACACCCCAGGTGTTTTAAAAATATTAAACAACTACCTGTAAATTATAAATCCAATAGTAAAGCTTGGATGACCTCGGAGATTTTTACCAATGAATTGCGAGAATGGAATGACGAATTGCATCGTAAGAAAAGAAGAATATTATTGCTAATTGATAATTGTCCAGCGCACCCTGACGTTAAAAACTTAGATTGCATTAAATTGGTCTTTATGCCACCCAACACAAGTCCGAAATTGCAGCCCATGGATCAGGGTATTATACACAGTTTAAAAAGCAACTACCGACGTCTTCTCCTTGCGAAAATGGTAAATGCTATTGATGCTGACAATGAAAAATTTAGTATTAATCTGTTAGACGCTTTAAACTTAGTTCATATGGCATGGCAAATGGTAACAAGACAAACAATCGTTAATTGTTTTCGTCACGGTGGGTTTGTCATGAGAGAAGATGAATTTGATTCAGATGATGATGTACCATTAGCCGAATGGCTTGAAAGGAACCAACAAGACAATACGTTTGCTCAAGCTGACTTCGATGAATACGTCCACTTTGATGACAATCTTGTAAAGGTAGAACTTTTAAGTGATGATGCCATTATTGCTGGTGTAAGTAACAAGAATATCGACAGTGAGGCAGAAGGTGAGGAAACCGAAGAAATAGAGAGTGATCAAATAGTAACTGTTTCAACTACATCAGAAGCGATTACATATATTGATGCCGTCCAATATTTTCTGCAGTCGCGAAACACTTCCCAGGATATTCTTAACAAACTAACTGAAGTACAAGTATATGTTCATAAAATTAATTTGAATAATCAAACAAAACAAACTAACCTACATAAATATTTTAAATAAAATTTTATAACGTTGATTTGCTACCTATGTAGGTATGTATGTATACAATTTTTTTATTTTGTTGTATGTTTATATGTATTTGTCTCACATATTCATATATTGTAAATGAGAAAAATAAAACGAAAGAGTTAGATCAGGTTGTAACTATATGTATGTACTTTTCTTTCTGAGTTTTCACTTAAAACGAACCTCGGCTAAACCGACCTATTTTTGACAGTCCGTTCTAGTTCGTTATAACCAGACACTACTGTATATCTAAATGACAATCAATTTTATCATCATCATCATCATCACATTCTGAATCACAGTTGTTATTGTCTTTTAAATTTTGTACCTCTGTTATATCCATCTTTAAAGTTTTTTCATAGGAATTCCCAATTCCCGCTTCTTCAGCTTTCTCTATTGCTTCTTGTTGAGCTTTCAAAACGATGGCGTCTAAGTCTTGCTCACTCATTCTCTGAAACTGAGTAGAACGAACAGCATCATATGTGCTACTTCTTGGAAAAGAATAACTACCCTGCAGATCGTTCTTAACATCTTCTAGGAATTGAATTCTATTCAATCTGTGCAAAATATCTAGCATGCTGAAGTTGACAACAGTAGAGAAGGTGCTCGTCATAGACCTGGTGGCTCTGAACAATTGCTCACAGGGTTGACCACTCATCTGCCAAGGCAAAAATATGTCAGATATCAAGTTTTCTTGGATCTTCCCCAGATCTCCTCCTACTGGAGTAAAAGATCTCCTCAGTGGTTACCCCCTCGGCTAATCTTCTCTCCTGTTGACATACTCCAAATACTTGCGTTCCTTTTTCAATACATTATGCTTCAATATTTAATTTCTTGTTCAAGGGTTCTAGTATTAGCTGTTTTATATTTAGGGAGTGTAGGTGAACTTTTATACCAGACTGTACATATATGTGTAAAATATCGTAATGTAAGTGTTTAATTAGTTTCCGATGAATTATTGTCTAAAAGTAAATCAAGCGAAGTAAACCGTATTTTTCGTTTGCTACAGAGCGTGAAGGTATTTGTAGAAATCGAATTGTTTCTGTATACGATTCGTCCAATCTGTTTCAAGAATGTGTACGTCGCATAGCGTAAAGTTGTCAAACTGGTAATATCTATAAAGCTTTTATAGTTTGCTTGTGGGTCTAAATATCTTCCAACACGTAGAAAAGACGTAGGAAGTAGTTGCTGTAAGCCTACAGTATATTTTTTGAATTATAAGAGTCATCCTGTGGGCTATTCATTTTTGAACAGTAAAATATTGGTTACTTAAATAAGATTATAATTAATTTTTTTTTCTACAGTAACTGCTTTTGTTTTATATTTTTATACTAAAAATTGCTTGTGATATGGTTAACAAATTTGAGATACATTTAAAAGTGAATAAGGGACAGCAGTAGGTACCTACCACAAATCTAGCTTTTGAACTTTTCAGCCGAAACTTGATCTCTTTACCGAAAGAACCTGGCATATTTTTCCTCCAGGGAGAGTAAGGTAAAACGTGCGCTTGCTTCTCAAACAGGATATACATTAATTATAGAGAACGCTACGGAAAGTTATCAAAGATGTATGAAGTGTCACTGAAGTTCATATCTTTACTTCCTGAAGGTACCGTTGAGCTGCCTTACTATTGCAGTTTAATTGCGGTCCTGCGAACGTGCTTCTGTCAGTGATAAAGATGGCAGATATATTTTAATGCCAACCGCCGATATGTACCTTTCTTTTTCTTTATCTCATTTTCGGTGAGCTTGCGCTAAAAGGAAATACGTTCTTCGAAATGGCAGAGGCTTTTAAAGTATGGACAGACTCGTAGATTTACGTCGAAGTTAGTTTTATTTACGAAACTAATTAGAAACTGCAACATTCACTTATTACGTCTGATTCTCCATCAAACTAAAAATGCTAGCTATGTTTAATGCTAATTTATTGCCTTGTGATTATGCAATTTGTTGGGAGAATGCAGGTTTGATAAATTAGTGAGATGTATTGATTTTCACTAAGGGGAACAGAATTGGTGTTAATGTTAGTAATATTGGCGAAGGTGTTTGTTAATCAAAGGTGATTAAAGGATCGTGTGTACTATCTATGATCTTGTGCTATAAGATAGTGTTTGCCTTGAATCTATAATGGATTGCGAATTCGTCTTATAGAATAATCAGTAAAGAAAAAGAATGAATTATTTTCATTATTATCAACTTTGTAATTTATTATCAATTATACATATTGTACGAATAACGGCTAGTTCCACGCTGTAAAGGTGAGAAATGGTGCAGTTTATGCATTTTCGAGAAGTTGGGCAATTACGAGATGCCAAAAAGTAACCTTCTCCCAAAGGTTTTTTTTTATATAGGTATTCAAATTTGGTCTATGTATATTAGTTTCCTGTTTTGATGTCATTAAGATGTAAATGCTTGAACTTGACTCACTCGTAAAACACTTAATTCTTCGACCGTTGAAATGTTTTAACACAGCAGCAAGTTTAATGCAAATCGTATGCCTTTTTTCTGCTGACTACGGGTTTTCCTCGGGTATTGATTGTCTGTCAGTGGCACTATACCTACAATAAAACCATCGCACTAGGTAGCATATTAACATCAAATAAACAAGTTTATTGTATGCGGCCAGGATTATATTAAGTGTAGCAAACTTTTACTATGCGGTACCTGTTCTTGTTGGGAGGTTATCTAGTGGACTTCTTCGTAAGAGTGGAGAGAAACTAATTAGATTGCTGCAAACAAACGAATCACGCCGTTGATGGCTTTCTAAAATAGGATACTGTAGAAAACTCAAAACTTCCTCTTTTGAGGCGGCGGATTAGGCGATCTTTTGATACGAAATTTCACTATCCTTCATCTCAAGGATGCTTGCGCAGTTTATATTTCAGTGCGTACGCTGGAAAATGAGATGTAAATTGATAGAGAAGTCGAGCAATTTTGCTAGCATAGATTTGGAATTGAAATATGTATATATTCTTAACGTAGTGTGTGTAGCATGGAGAATGATTTTCTCTCCGATTTTGTTAAAAATTTATACATATGTAGAATATCGAAAAGTAAGGAACCTCTATTAGCTCCTGATTTTTTGGTATAAGAGTTAGACACGGTATCCAGAGGTATCCATTCAACACACACTTTTGGCAATTTTTCAAGAACAAGGTAAGATATGACAATGAAATAATAACTGGTATATTTTACCCAAAAGACTTCATTATCTTACCAAAGAGCCTGCGCCCCTCGAATAGGAGGCGAACTTGACGAAATAAATTATGCCAACAGGGATATTTTTAAGACTTCTGTACAAATTCTACTTTATTTCTTGAAGATGTTGAGATCATAGGGAGAATGAATCAGTTGTTATAATTTCGTATTTACATCCGGCAAAGTAATACTTTGTTAGAAACGGTGTAGAAGCTTCTTTGTTTATCATCATTTTTTTTTGTATAATCCACAAACGAGCTGTAATAATGCTAGTGAATCTCTCAATATTTTTATGAGCTTTTCGACCCATGCCAACAACTCCTAGAATTTGTCAGGAGGAGTTAATGCTCCTGCATGCTATTTCAACCAGACCGCGAGACCCGGAATCTCAGAATTCAATAAAACGTAGCGTATTTATTTCTACTCCGCATATAAGATATCTCCGTTCGATCTTAGACGTTCTAAGTCTTATCAGTTGTTTCTCCAAAAGCAATTTGTTCTATTACGCAAAATTTTAAATAAAATAGTTTGATGCTGTGTGAGTGGATTATCGTCGAAAGGAAAAATTATAAAAACGAAAGATGTATTTGTTATTATATAATGTACCTACACTGTATTCTAGGGAACAGTAAGATGAATAGTTTCTTTTTTTTGTGAGGAAGATACCATCAAGAGATGAATTTAACCAGTTTTAGCATTCACAAATTGCGGACTGAAACGATTAAACATGGCATATGCGTACCGGATACAGAGCGGGAGATATTTCGAGCGTAATCAGGTGTGCAATCGGTCACCCACTCAGTATGATAGCAACTTTGAATTGCAAATTAGTATGCAGTCATATCGTCTATAAATATGCCACGGTTGGCGAGCTTGCTTAACCGTTCAATGTAGAATTTTTTCTTATATGTTAAATTAAATGCAAAATTGCATGCGTACGCTGCTGACATGTGTACCGAATTTGTCATGTTTAGTTATGATGAAGTCTCTGTCGCGGATAGTCGGTCAGGTTTCGACTTATCAAACTGATATGATATGGTGTCCGAACACAGTTGTTGAATTTATTGATAAATTAGTAAAAACGAACTACATACTTGGTAGCACATTCATACCTCGTCAAATTTCAAGAATCTGATTTCTTCAAATACTGACATTGCTATCTCTACCGATGTCAGCAAAAATTATTCTTAGGTATGTACAGTATCCAGAAAAAGTATTCGTACAGGTAAAAAAATCGCTTGTTTTACAAATAGAAGATGAAAAACGATTTCTTTCGCCACAAATCGATCATTAACGACAAGAAGAGCTTAAATGTGGAGTATTTCTCTAATAAGTTAATTATGAACAAAGTTACAAGCATTGAAGTACACATGGAAAAATTCACCCCTCCTTTCTGGTGAAAGTTGAATTAAATTTGTGTCACTAAAAGAAAGAGTATGATTTATTCATCCAACATTCCAAATTTGGTTTGATTATCTGCAGCGGTTCCAAAGTTATGAATTTTTTACTTTTCGAAATAGAGGCGAAAATCGCTCTGTAACGCGAGTCGCACGGGATTTTCGCCTCTATTTCATAAAGTAAAAAATTCATAACTTTGGAACCGCTGCAGATAATCAAACCAAATTTGGAATGTTGGATGAATAAATCATACTCTTTCTTTTAGTGACACAAATTTAATTCAACTTTCACCAGAAAGGAGGGGTGAATTTTTCCATGTGTACTTCAATGCTTGTAACTTTGTTCATAATTAACTTATTAGAGAAATACTCCACATTTAAGCTCTTCTTGTCGTTAATGATCGATTTGTGGCGAAAGAAATCGTTTTTCATCTTCTATTTGTAAAACAAGCGATTTTTTTACCTGTACGAATACTTTTTCTGGATACTGTATGTACAAGAAGTAAATGAAACTTGCCGCTGGATATCAGATTCATGCACTATTCATCCTGTTTATATTTGTTTCATATATAGGGTCAGCTGACAAACAGCACAGCTTAGAAAACCGCTGAAATTGCATCCGCTATTAGATAAAAAAGGAATAACAAAGATGTTGGAACTCTTCCATGACCTTTAAATTTATCTACATGCGTTAAACTTTATTCGTAAAACACGGAAGTTTTATTTCCTAAACGTTTTATGCATTGCATTTGCATTTCTCATTTTTATTCCTAATTTAATGTTTCAAATGAACCTATGGAGATTGATAAAATACGTTTAGTTAATTCATTAGATAGCAATTACATTTAAAAATTTAGATATGTGTACGTATCGGCATTATAGTTGCTTGTATTTATAGTAAATGTTTAACGAGCTGTGTGAGTACTACGAGTAGTGGATGCTTTTACAAAATAAAAGCTTAATAACTACGAAAACACATCAAAGCTAAAGTAACGTCTTCAGTTTACGCTTATTTCCCGACGAGCAACATACTACTACATCTACATACTCACAAAAAATCATAAAAATATTTTATTTACATCTGTCGCTTTCAAACACGAATTTAACTTGTACTCTGCGCGTTTCTTTTCAAATAAACCTCATTATGTTTATACAACTTTTATCTTCGCGCGTATTTCGGTACGTCATTGTGGCATCGGAAGGGCCATTAGAAATGAATTTATTTCGGTAGATATCACCATAAAAATGGAACGTGAATGCGTTTGATACGAATATCTACATCTTGCTTTCCTCCACGCTTACCATTAAAATACAATCGCTTTTTGCATCACGCGCAGAAAGTTTTCAATTTAATAAAACTCCATTTACAATTTTGATACAAACGCCTCCCGTAATCGGCCGTAAGTTATTGTTATTTCCTCGCAGCGGGCTTCATCTGTGAGAACTGTCGGCCATTTGTGCGTATTTGGAACTCGAGGATCCTTCGCACATATACTGTGTACGTGCTTGAACCCGCTTTGAAAACTAAACTGTTTATTTCTACCTTAGACCAGTTTCCTATATGTGTATAACATTTCAGAGTTGAAATAGGTGTGACAGGATCATATGAATAATGAAGTTAATACGAAAAGTCATTGGTATGGAAACCTATGTTGGGCTTGATAGATCGCAAAAATTTAGCCCTTTCCCCTGCGATTCATATCTAACCTCGTATCTTACTATATGCGTTAGATGTTTTCCAAGTTATTTCGTATATACATTTAAAGTTATGTATGTGTTCGGATACTTCGGATAAATTTTAAAGTTATAACATACATATTTGAAATAAAGTTAGGGCCGGTCTTTAACATAAATTTGATTAAGATACCGGTAAATATTGTTTAGATGCTACTTAATTGAGGTTGCTTAGATGTCAGTCTTCAAGTTATACTGTTGATGTACCTAGTAGTGATATTTCCGGTGTAAGCATATTTTCACTTTGTTTATGTAGCGCTCAGATATTCATATTTGATTCCAATTTAAACTGCTAAGAGTATTAAGAAAAAGAAATATTATGACAAGATACAATTAACTTTCATTTGACCTCATATGATTTTTCTAAAATCTCAAAATACCTACAACGTCGAAGTGGCATACAACAAGAGAATTCAGAACCTTTGTGAGGTGGTCAAGCTCTGATAGGATCTTGGTTTGAATTACCTAGCAGTTAATTTTTAGGGGTCTGTGTTGAACAATAGAAACAAGAATGTTCGTTATAGGCAATACGATATATTAAATATAGTTGAGTTGTTAAAATATGTTGTTATATAAGTCGAGAGTTGTACTGACATATGTAGCAGTAGTTGTGTGCATTAAAAATAAACTGTTGTGTTAAAAATAAATATAAAATACTAAAATTCAATAGTCTCCTAAGTGAGGCACTACAACGTATCCAAAAATCTACAAATATGATCAAAAGTCACAGTTCCACTACACACAATTGCTGATAGTCACCCATCAAGCCAGAAAATAAAAAACGATGTAGGTGCAGGGCCCGATAATAACGGTGGAAGATTACATTCCTACCTGAAATACTATTTCCCAGTTTTGCTAACATTCTGTACAAACTGGATATATTATCAAATAAATTGAATTTATAATAGAACAGTAGAAACGTTTGCACTATGCCACTTTCAGTTACTTTGCGGTTATTGTATGGAACAACTTATTGGAATCAGCCAAATCTCTGGCATTTTTGTTATGGCATCCCAAAATATGGGTATAATGGCTATAGCCTAAACGAAATGTAGTAACTCGAAATCGCTGGTCAATAGTAGTCATTAAATGGTCAACCCCATTCATTATTTTTGTGAACCTTTGACTACTGTAGTGCTAATTTCGCAGAGCATCAAAGTTCATTATACTTTTCAGAAACGTAAATTTCGTATTGAACTTGCATATTCATAAGTGCATCCAAAGCCCATCGTATTTGTCAGAGACTTTGCGAGATGATCCAACGCGACGTGTTAGAACTCTCGTTACCACTTTTGCCAAGTTTTCAGAAAAAATATTTCGTGGTTGATTTTATGGCCAATTCTATCATATAGTTTACGTACCTAGTAGTTAATTTCCATAGTTTGCAAAACTAAGAGATGGTCCAATATAGTCAAACGACGAAGAATGATGTCCAGAGCACAAAATTTCGGAATTTCAATTTTTAGAATATTTTCCTCTAAGCGCAATCGCTAATGGTCAATAGTGGTCAATAAATGGTCAGTTCTTATTCTTATTTTTCTTTCTGTTGTCATATTCGCAGACCGGTATGAACTGACAGCTAGAAACTTTATTTAACGTTTGGGCGTTGACGCTGTTGTGTTGCTGTTAGTTTTCTTAGGTAGTTAGTTTTTGTAAAAATGAATAAAACTTTGCAAAAACATGCTAATAATTTGTAGGTATATGTTAATGTGCGTTTCATACACATAAACGCAATGACCAACAAATATTTGTAAAATTATTTAAAAACAAATTATGTTTATCGAATGAGTAATAGTGTATAGTAGTAATAACAATCAACATTTATTTTTAACTAGTAGGATTTAGCTTTCCGATTTATAAATTCCATAGTATCCGATAAGAAATTTTTCTCGCAATACCGTTACATCTCACGCTATCAATTGAATCATTTTATTCTACGAATCTATATAGCTTTTTGGTCATACAAAGTGCTTATATATTTATCTTGATTCTTAATTCACGACATTTTCGTTTTTGGAAATTGATTGATGTTTAGGCGTTACTTATACGCGAGCTGATGTTACATATGCAGACATTATGGTAACGTTACAAGTATTACAAACGCCATTACCTGAAATATGCACTGCAATTATGAATTTCCGTGCGCTCATCTTACCGGCGCTTTTACACTATATCCCCATGCTGTAAAAAATGCAAATTGGTTTCCCAGTAACCTAACATTAGCTGGGGCGTTTAATGTATGCCGCTCCAAATGCCGAACTAGATCTCGTTCCATCATTGTTAAAGCGAACGGTAGAAGGCGTTCATCCGGCAAGTTTAGCGAAATCTGTTGAAAGCTCTAATGGCAATTTAAATTGAACAAGCAACTTGCTTTTGGATATATTGTATCCTTTATTAAATGGAGATAGTGTTCCCTTTATCAACGATGAAAACTATTTTAGGTGTGTTTAACTTGTGGTGAAGTTTCGCTCTATCCTAATTTTAAAGCATTATTCCTCTCAGCACTATAGTTACCATTATTTTTGGTAACATTTTGTTCTTATTAGAAAAGTACTTCCAATTTCCGTAAGTAATTTTTGATTATATCGGTAAATATTGTTAAAATAGGCAAAATACAGCGAAATGGAACGAGAGATTGGAGTTATTTCTAATACATGCCGGCAAGTAAAAGTGTTGTAATGGAAATAGCAAAATTATGCCTAAAAGCGAAGATAACTGCAAAGATACAAAGGAGATGAGGCATTCTAATGCTATATCTTGAGGGACTTGTTCGGTCGTTACGCTCTTTCTTTCTGTAATAAATAACGAGAATTTGTAAACACTGAAGACCTGGAAGTTTGAAAACGGCGTCATATAAAAAACATAATATACCTATAACCATTCCGTCAAAAATTGTCACTTTCACTCCACCTGTAGTGGTATTATAGTAGTTCACAGCTTCCAGTAGATTGGGTTCCCTACCTATGAAAGGCTAATGGAATAAACAAAGTCGTAGAATGATAAAGCAGCATGATCAACGAAGCGAATAAAAATTAGAAAGAGCAGAAGGAATCTTCTCAGAGGGATTCAGAGTATATACCTACAGACATGGGCCTTTTTAAGTCAGCAACCAATTCAATTGAAGGGGTTAGAATAAAAAATATATAAGTGACAATTCTTTCTTATTAAGATAACTGCATTTCAAGTTTATTAATTATAAAAAAGATGCAATATTTCACTAAAAGTGAAAAGTATAAAGATTTATTACCTAATTGAAATTATATGGAAAAGAAAAATTTATTACAAACTATTTATAAAAATTAAAAACAAAATGTATGAAAAACAAAGCTTTATTCGTACAATGAAGTAGTATACTACTGTACAAAAAAAAGCAAGTTATTCATTAATTTTATAATTAGAACGAACTAATACATAATCACCATCAACAAACTAATAATTTAAATGGCTCGATGACGGAAGTGGCTAAGCGGCTACCCAGTGATGTGGGAGGTCGCAGGAGTCTGGGGTTAAATTTTTCGCAAAGACGATAACATTTTTCTAGAAGAATTGTATTGCAAATGATTGGTCTATCATTCGCAGGTGGAAGCGCAGCGCATATTTATAAACAGCGATATAGTACCGTAATAAGGCCATTTAAACACAATTATACTCACTCGTACCACACAGTAAGAGTTTCATTGGTAATCAGCCAAGCAATAGGTATAGCTTGAGAAGCTGCTGCAACTAGCACCCACCACAGACAAAAACTTATTAATTCACTATCCGACATATTGTGGATAGGTAACTTCACTACTATTTGAAAATTTGAGTTTCAGTTATTGTTTTTGCAGGCTAGCCTGTTTTCGTATAATTTTTACGTTGTAGCTCCTTAAAATTTGTGGTACTTATCTGAAATCAGAAAGGCTTAGAGGATTTTTATTCAATAAAGAATAAAATACCTGTTGCAAATCGTCTGATAATCGATCGTAGCCTAAGGAAGGGTAGTGTTGAAACGTTGATGTACTTAAATCAGTGAAACCACTACACAAGAAACATTAATTATTACTAAAATATTTGAATATTGTAAACACTACAAGCACTAAGAGTATTTCACTATTTTGTGCGCGGAATGGTACTTCTAGTCTATTACTTCTACGCCAAGAAATCCAAAAAAGAACTTATGCTGTTTGATAAGATGCTATTCATATTTTCTCCCATTTTTACCGAGGCAGCCTAGCTATTGAATTGGTATTGTAGCCTTCCGTATCCGTAGAATCGTAGAAGGGGCTGCTTTGATTTATACACGATCAAAGTCAAGACCAAATAGGTGGAATAAGATCCTTTCAGGCTAAATAATTTTGAAATATGTGCAGACATTTTCATTCCATAGAAGATTAGTTTGTGCAAGATGATGAGAGCGTCAATTTAGGTCTTTAAATTGAGGATATAAACAAATTACAGTGCATATCTTATTTCACCTTCTTTTTGTGTCGTCTTGTAGTCTTATTGTGATTGCTGTTGCATTTTTTAATACAGTGTCAAGTATATGTACATACTGAAGATATTTAATTTGCGAATGTATTTTATCCACCAAATAATGTATGGGTAGTATCCGCTCACGCATATAAACTGTAAATAAAAGAATTCGGTAGGAAAATGCGGAACTGTTTTACTCCTCTTGAACATTGCCAGCGAATACAATCCATCATTTAGGTCTACAGGGAAATTTGCTAACATTTATCACTTTCAAGGCGTAAGGTGTCTCAAAATGAGGAATATGAAATTGTGCTACGTTGACGTGATTTTTTAATTAGATATTTTACGTTTATAGTGATATCTTATCTTAAGCTTTGTATTTACAGTTTTGTTCGTCGTGATGGTTTTGTAAACGAATTTCGAAATGAAGATGTACTTAATCGGTAGTCTACCCTGCCATTCTTATTTTTTATGTTATGAACAATACTTTCAAAGCAAGAAACTAATTAATAAATGTAAACACTTTTTTCAAATCAGAAGGATATGTATTGTCGAACGTGTAACAATATATATTATGTTGAATCAATACTCATGTGAATCATTACATATAAATAATACATCAAAAATATTCTTATATGTCAATCTACGTAAAAAAATTGCCATTATAAATACATAAAAGGTATTATTCTTTTAACATGTCAATCCCGGAATTCTAGAAACAAAGCTTCATAAGCGCCAACTAAGTCTATTCTTTCACCGTCCCATTCAAAATAGATTAAAATTCTAACAACACAATGGTTATATTATATAAAGAGGTCTTTTAAAGGTGGCGTTGAGTTCAGTGACATGCTAAAGTGGCAAACGTATAAAAATTCATTCGAATAAGTAACAGCAAGGATAGCCTCTAGAGACGGTAAATTTAATATTCCTTAAAGCACTCTTGAAAGCACCGAATTTCTATCCACTACCCTACTCCATCACAGCACAAAATGTCGTTATTGGTAACTATAGTATCAGTAATATGGCGAAATTAGGAAATAACTTTACCTAGTTCAACAACGAATAACTCACTTTGTTAGGTAAGCATCTCAAAGAATTGTGAAACTTTGTTTTATGAAAGAAGTGAATTCATGATGAATGTGTTGAAAGTTGAGTTTGATTAGAAGTAAACAAGAGATTGTAAACTTTCATCAGTCTAATTTATATTTATCAAAAAGAGTTTTATCATTTTTCGAACCCACACTATATATACTGCTTTAGTAGTAAGGAAATTAATTCATTTCATATGTCAAGCGTTTCCTTTAAATGTGAAGAAAGCGTGTCATTTTTCTTTCTGTCCAAGTTTACAGGAAACGTGAAAAAGATGAAGAAATTCATTCGTCCATAAAAACCACGCACAGTCAGCTCACACTGGCACGACCTTAATACATATAATTTATTTCAGTAGGTGTTAACATAAACGCTTTGTCTCTGTTAGCTGTCTATTTTGACATCGTAGCAATAAACATTCGTAACTACAGCTCTATTTATTTGGTTAGTAATGTGGCAGTAATACAAATACATATAAATGTCTGTTATATCTTCTATTACAGTTCTAATTACGTAACCTTATCTGCATGGAATGTGCGATATCGCAGATATATTTTTATAGTACCGTAGATATGATATGAATTTGTCCCTTGTTTAGTGCTTATCGCAAATTATGAATTATGATACATGTACCAATCATGTATATCTTTAAATTACACGTATATCTATGTTTATCGTTCAAGTACATATAATCCCAAGTAAATAGGTCAGTTAAATGATCATTGAGAGATAACAAAAGCGTTAATCCAATTGTGGAGAGAATTCTTACCACCTTCCACGAATGAAACAAGAGTTGTTTTGGCTTTGTACTTGTATTGATATTAAATATCAATGCGAATATGACCGAACATGGCAAATTGCCGCTCACATGAAATTGTTTTCATTGGCGTTGCAATTTGTTTAAATGCAATATGTAGGTAGGCAACTTAACCGTCTCTTGTGACGAAGGTATCTTACATGTCAATAATTGAATTACTCAGGATTAAATTTGAAAAAAAAAGCAATTTATAGAAAAAAATTTATTTATTTTAAAAACCAAATGTAAAAGATATATTTTATATTAATTTTTTTGAATATAATAAATAGTAACAGTAACGTTAACAATAAAATAAATTTTATTTACAAATTATGATAATATAGCCACCATTATTAAGTAAACATGTGTCGATTCTTCTCTTCATACCTGCTAATACCTTCTGAAACATTTCTGGTCCAATTTCGCCTATTGCTATTCTCACAGCTTCCTTCAGTTCGTCTACTGTGTGCAGCTGATTGCGAAATATGTATTTTATTCTTCAAATAACCAAAGAAAAAAAATCTAATGGGGTAAGATCTGGAGATCTTGGAGATCTTGTGCTAATAAGTGCCATCATAATCAATAGTCTGTCTTGCAGTGTGGACAGTAGCATTATCCTGTTAAAAAGAAACAACTAGACAAAATACTCATGTATCTGTTTGTTGAGCCAATTGTTCTAATGATTTTCGTGGACTCTGATCGAGACGAGCTTGAATATCTTCCACTACTTCCTCATTAACAACCGTCCCACGGCCAGAGCTTTTCCTTTGGAAACACTGTCCGTAAAAGTTTTGAAACTTTTAAGTACCTATATGTAACTTTAAGATCAGATAAAATTTAACCGGAAGGTGATCACACGTTAATTGTCAATTTTCTGTGATTTAGAGATACGATATATTAATTCCTACTGTTTTCAGCGTTTAATCACCTCTCAAAGTTTATGAAAAGTGTGATAAACTTTGAAAACTCTGTTGTATGTAATTTCGAGATCGGATAAAAGTTAACCGGTGGGTGGTCAAACAGTGATTTTCAAATTTTTGTGAACTGGAGACACGTGACAATAAATCATATCATTTTCAGCGTTTGACCACCTCTCAAAGCTTGCGAAATGTGCAACAAACTTTGAAAACTTTGTTGTATGAGAGTTCGAGATCGGATGAAACTTAACCGGTGGGTGGTCACACGATGATTTGGTTTGCTATGATTAAGTAGCCTGGAGCAAGAACTTGTGACATTTTCTGGGTTTGATGTCATTTCATTGGAGATATTAACTTGTTTTTTCATTTTTTTCGACTGTTGTTAAGTTTTCAAAAAAATTATTTAGTGGTCAATCATGGTCAAACGTTGGTCAATTTTATCCCGTAACAAAATTTTAGTGTTTTTAGTAAACAAAAATCGAACAAAATTTTTTAATTTTGAAAATGTGAAAGATGATCAAACATCGTCAAACGATGGTCAATCGTATCCGACAAACAAAATGTCTATATTGACGAATTTGAGCATTATACCATTATACCCCGAAATATGGGTAGGTATAGCGGCTGTAGCCTAAAAATATGTCAATCGAAATCGCTGACGGTCAATAGTGGTCAATAAATGATCAATCCTTTCTAGCTTTTTTGTCGATTTTTGGACCACCCTCTGGTGATGGTGCCAACTTCGCGGACCTCAAAATAAGCAGTCACGATTACTACTTGCTTTAATTAATATCAATAACGGTGAGGACTATTAAACGGAGTAATAGCTACGGACAAAAAATGCTTCGAATGGTCTTACAACGGAAAAGTTAGAGTATATAGAACACCGGATTCTTGATTTAATAAATATTTACCGCTCTCAGAAACCTGGAATGGTTTTGCTAAACGCGTGGGCCTGCATGAGTTCATATGCTTTGGATGTATGCTGGAATAGCGATAGACGTCTTGTTTCCGGTACATAGGTAGGCATATTGGAGCATGTTATGCTTCTATAACATCTACAACACTTCACCGCGTTCAGAACTTACACATTTCAGCAAGACGTCCATACGGCTCATGTTGCTGGAAAGTGGTTCCAAATTCACGTTATCTAAGTTATGCTATAGTCTCCAAAAAAGTTTAAATCTAAACCTATTTGAAAATGTATGGGGATTTACGGGCAAAATATTTATAAAAGAATTTTTCATCCTCGCTATGAGGAAGAACTGCGAAAATTCATAGAAGAAGAAAAAGGGCAAGTAAGAATGAATACCTAACCGGAAATTTAATTGGTTCTGCACAGATTAACCCAGATGACTGCTACATACTGCGATATGATTAAATATTAGCTTTATTCGTTGCTTTTATCTCCTGTCTCAATTTGGGTATTTCCTGTTCTCTGTTATAAAAACAATTTGTTAGTCTTGAAATTCTCATATACCTACTACTAAGAGAATTATGAGTATGATGCCTCGTTGCTGTGTCGTAAATTGTAGTAAGGAGTTCCAAGAGGGTGTTACACAGAATAAGATACTATGTTTTTTGGTTACAGAAAACGTCATTGTACTCTAACCACATGATGGCGCCGAAGCAAGATTTACGATATAACATGTTCCAGTTTTTTGCACAAAACAACTAGTCATCGGCAGTACGAGTGGTCCCAGATTTTATTGCACAGTACTGTACAACAATATGCAGAAAATTACCCTTCATTGATTCACTGATGAAAATTGAACACCCACACTATGTTGGCTTTAAGCTAGTGCGAACCCTCTTATTAGACAGTTATGCGTCTTTTTTAGCCTTGTAGATAATACAAAGTGCCAAAAATTTACTTAGCAGGGTGCAACGGAAGCACATAGTATAAGTAGAACCGCTGTACTTAGAGATATGGTTGATATGCTCGCATGTCTCTTTTAGTAGATAGATAGTATTAACTCGTAAAGGGCATTCGTTAATTCCTCAACTTGCTTCTGTCCTCCTATACTAAAGATAGTAATAGATAGAATAGACAAGACCTTCTGTAAGCGAACAGTGGGTCTAAATGAAAATATGTAACCCTTACCCAGAAACAAAAATAATAAGACGGCAAGGACTGAGTGTATGTTATAGGTAGAAGCAGTCCGTTCAGAATGAAGCAAAATCAGTTTCAATCTAAAAAAACAAGAAAAATGAAGGCAAAATAGTTATTCTCATGGTTTTGTTACATTACCATTGAATCAATGATGATGTAATTAATATCTTTGGGTAATATTTTTGACCACCTTTCATCTTGAGCTATTCTCGTATTTTATTTCCATATAAGAGGTTTCAACAAAAAATAGACGGTTTATATTGAATTAAAAACAAGTATTGTAGTAACATGTTTGTTTTCAGATAAACTGCCAATTCGAGGAGCAACTGGCATGCAATATAATAAAA